>JALIZH010026813.1:0-14735 GCA_030522465.1 Rhipicephalus appendiculatus
AAGGAAAGTATATTGGATGTTATTAGTCGTAATTGTAATGTAAATGTGAAGAAAGAAAAGTGGACGAAAAGATAATTTGCCGCCGGCAGGTACCTGACCTGCCACCTTCGAATAACGCGTCCGATGCTCTACCAACTGAGCTATGGCGGCGGTCATCCCTCCGTCCACTTTATAGGGTATATATATGTGCATTTAAACGCGGGAGTGTCAGTCGGCGCCGCCAGTAGCCATTACGGCAAGTGTGGAACACTCTTTTGTTGCATTTAAATGTGGGAGTGTCAGTCAGCGCCGCAAGTAAGCATTACGGCGATTGTGAAACATTCTTTTAACGCGGTAGCGTTAAATAGCTCGTTTCGCAGAAATTCTGGCGTCGGCGTCAGTGTTGGCGTCGTTGGTAGTGAGCGAAGAATCATCATCTTGTCCGTGACCAGAAAATCGAGAAAGATGCAAATAAAATAAATAATAAAAATTTCCGGGCCCGAGTGAGGATTGAACCCAGATCGTTTGCGCGGAAAGCAGGTGTTCTACCGCACAGCCACGCGTGCGGTACAGTGTAAATAACTTCCTCTGCTTGGAAATACGCGCGTCCTACATAGATCCTTGACAATACCACATGTAATATCGCAGTAATATTGCGTGGTACAAGCGTACATTGCCATCGGGCGTCAGAACATGTGATTATCATAACGTCTTCGTGGTTTAAAGCCGGCCTTCCATTACAAAAGGCACAGACCTTACTGCGCGTATTCCCTTAAGACCACGTAGTAAGTGCATAGCAAATTCGAAAACATTTAACGCGCATAATTGCTCTTGCTTTAAAGCATGCTACCCATTACACAGAATGCAGCCATATGCGAAAGCTTCACTGACACAAGCCACTTTCAACATTGTAGTAATCCACAATTTAATGTTCTCGAGCAACATCATACAATAAAAAGTATGCACTGAGTGGTTGAAGTACGCACTAGGGACAAGATATTGTCTTAGATACACGAAAAATTGTCTTAGATACACGAAAACAGAAGCGCCAACTACGGGGGGGGGGGGGGGGGGGGCAGTGGGGCTCGTGCCCCCCCCGGACGGCTTTACGGGGGGGCAGAGCCCCCTCCGGCCCCGGCTGAGGATTTTTAACCTGAGGATTTTTAATGGTGGTGGTGGGGCGCGGTCCCCACCACGCCGCCGACGCCGGGTGACATCGTTAGTTAAAGAAATGCTTTGCCTTTAAATCCTACGTAGGAAGGTGGCGGAAATTTCATTGGCGCGCTCCGCGCGCTCGCAGCTGTTGTTATGCGGACGCCGCGACAGAGCGACGCACACGGAGGAAGGAATAACTCAGGAGAGGGCATGCCCAGCCGGCGCGCTACGCAAAAAGTGTGGAGGAAATGACGTCATGGCGGCCATATCCACTGGGCACAATGGCGGCGTTGCTATGGTTACGTGTTGTGCAGTGTAGCTGGTGTAGCGGCAGCGGCAAAGGCGGCGGCATGTGCGTGTGCGCCTCCGTAGGTCTCGTACTCAACCGCAGCGGACGATATCCATGTTTTGTGCCGCGTTGATAGCTACGCAGTGTTCTCCCGGCGGTTATTGTACATAGCAACGTTTACAAGACCTGTTGTTAGCCACGGGGCCTCAACAGTGCGTGAAAGGATCGCGTATATTCACGTGCCGTGCAGCGGATGGCGCCGATGAAGTATTCGATGTGCTCAGCAAAATCGGGTTCAGGCACCGTGACAAAACGGAACTACGACGAACGCCTTGCAGGTCAGTGACATTTGTGCAGTGTTCCTGCTTGTGACAGACGAAACGTTTGTACTGCGCTAGACGAAATGAGGACACCATGTGCACGTGTAGTTTCGTGTTCGATATGTGTACAGTAAAAACTTGCTTGTGCACATTAAGATACCTTTTCTGTTGTGCTTGCTATGCTCGCCCCTAGCAGTGTGCTCTCGGCGTTACAGCAACCGCGTTCAAGTGTCACTCGTACACCTGCACCGTGCACAAGGTCGACCACCGCGGTTGCACAATGCTGACGCCGGTGAGCGTCTACGTGGAACCCGAGCACGGTGGCCGGGCGCCGGGAAACGGAATGCAACCATAGAAGACGGCGCACGGCGGATCGTGTTGCCCGTACAGCGTGAATAAATGTCGTGAAAACATTGACACCACACTCGCCGTAGTCAATGCATCTAGCATGGCGTTCTCTTGTGTTTTCTTCCTTGTCGACGAGCTCACTCGCTGTTATTACTCGGACGAAGTGATTTCGCCAACGGTATCGCGCTGGCCCACCGTTGGAAGTCCCGTTCCGTTGGTTTCGGATAGCCTGAACACGCGTTCCGTGCAGCCCACGTGGTTTTCGAGCCGGAGAGGGAAACGCGCCTTCTACTTCGCTTGTCACATGTAAACAAGAGAGGAGAATCTGCCCAGTCAATATGGCCGACTTCCGGCTTCACCACGGCTTCACAGCGAGTGACGTCAGGGCCTCTCCTCAAGGGCGTCGCCAGAAATTTTTTTCGGGGGGGGGGACACCCTTGATTTCGGGGAGGGCACCTCCTTGAAATGGCCATTTTTCGCTATGTATGCCATGGCGAAAAAAAATTTCGGGGGGGGGGCACGTGCCCGGTGTGCCACCCCCTGGCTACGCCACTGCCTCTCCTGAGTTATTCCTTCCTCCGTGGCGACGCAGGACGAAGGACATACCCGCCGCCATGAGATGCTCTATTTTACATCGCATCTACAGAACTTGTTGAATGTTGTGCACGGTAGATGACATCACAGGCCAATCGCTCCGGCGGAAACACCGGGGCGACGAAGAGGATAACGAGCGGCGAAGCGAGAGCGCTCGCAGTGCGGACTACTGCTATGCCGGACGCCGGGTGACATCGTGAGTTAAAGAAATGCTCTGCATTTAAAATGGTCTGCCTGTGTTTTACTTTTTATTCTTTAAAATTTACTTATGCACTAAAGAATGAAAGGGGCTCCATAAAGCAACGTGTCATCACCCGGGATAGTTTAAAGAAAACTTTGCAATATTAACTTTATTAACGATAAAGAAAATCTCGCTTACAAGCTCAAGGTTTTATTTTTATTATCTCGCTCAGTATCACCCACGCTACTTCATATCTCAATATCAGCTTGTGCTAACGTGTATGTCACGAAGGAAATTAATGGAATTATATTTACTTGCATGATAAATAAAAGAAAAACGATTGTATGCCCGGAATGGCTGCACTGACACTGAGTGAGCCAACTTTAGAGTTTTTGCTGAGGACGCTTTGTAAATACGATCTCGTCAAGTCTCGCTCTAATAAACTCGAAGTCGTTTACCATTCAAGTTAAGCGTATTGATTCAACACGTGCGTCGAGATACTTTAACCTCACGTCAAGTGCATTCGAAACGCAGTTATAAGCTAACGAGGACGGGAAAGTTCACCTTAACAGGTTACATGATGCAATAATGACTTGTACCCGAATTGTATGGTTTGGTTCATCGGACTCGGAGCGTTCACGTGGCCTTTTTCAAACGTGTCTTCACTTAATTATTTAAAATAAGCATGAAAATCTATTCGATTATCGTTCGGTCGCTATTTTTTGTGGCATGGTGAGCCGCATTTAATAAACAATTATAAACGTTAGCTAATTCCTGGGATGCGTACCTTTAATAGCTTTAAATTACTCGCATGTTCCAACATGCTTATTCTGGCACAAGATTTTCTAAAATTAGCCTACGTTTTGCGTATTGTCTATCTGTTCTCTGTCATGTTATAACCATGTTGCGCTGTTTTCATGTTAAATTTTCCTTCTTGTAACATAAATTGACATAACACCGCAGTTTTGGTTTCGACTCGCCAGGAAATGTATTTGGTTTCTAAACAGTCGAGGTTACAACAGGCACGCAGAGTTGCAATGTGTGTACTCGGGAATCTAATAATTGGAGAAACGCAGAGAACGTTAGAAACCCGAATGGATGCGGTATTTTTGTCCCAGAATGGAGAAGGTACGAGGGGCGTCAAAATCGCTCCTTTATTCAGGCTGTGAATTTATGCAGTTAAAAGCCTTCCGGACATTCAAGTGTTTGAGATTTGACAATTCCTCCTTAAAGCGCTACAAAATACATGTTTCAGTGCTCAAGAAATTGTCATCGCATATTTGACGGGACATTCCCTTCAATCGTTCTGCACCGAACACCAATTCTTTCAATTTTTTTGCACTTCCTGGCTTTGCAGAATGGACAAGTATCTCATAAAGCGACCACGATTGTCTGCTGCATTGCCCAGAAATCCTCCCGGCCTCTGCGATGCAGCCGATGACCATCCAACCTGCCATGGCGGAACCTCTGCGCCCTCCATGGACACTTTGGGTGCCATAAGCGCTGCTACTGCTGACACACCCAGGTCTGCGAGTTTGTCGGCTCCGAATGAAGGAAAGGTCCTGGAATGAGCTTCAAAGAATGGGGGTGCCTCAACTGGAAAACCAAGCACTCATGGGCGTCTTGAACAGATTCGGCCGGGGCCCACTAACGGCAACGGTGGACGAGGGTTTCGGAAGAGTTGGCAATCAACCTACAGCTGGCTTTCCTACAATGCACAAACCAGTAAGGTGTATTGTGACATCTGCGTACGTGCTACTGACAAAAAGCTTCCACTCCCGCGTACATCTTGAGACAAAGACTCGCTGATCGCTTTTGTCGAAACTGGCTTCCAGAACTGGAAAAAAAGCTTTGCAAAGGTTTAAAAGCCACGAAAATTCGGCATTGCATCGCGCAGCTTCCACAGCTCTGACAGCTCTAAACGTGGGGCTGAATGTGGCATCTGCTTTCTCAGAGTCTAAGCAAAACCGAATGAAGGAAAGCCGTAAAGCTCTGATGGCTATATTGTCATCCATTCGCTTTTTGGCTTTCCAAGGTCTGGCGCTGCGAGGACACGATGATGACGAGGGGAACTTGAAGGCATAGGTCGGCAAAACTTGTGGAGCTCACTCAGACTCACTCATGAAATATATTTTGCGCTCAGGGCTCACTCAGACTCAGACTAACCAATATCTTCCTGAGCTGGACTCACTCTGACTCACACTCACCAAAATTTTCTTCAACCAGACTCACTCGGACTCAAACTCACCACAACATAACTCACCCGGACTCACTCAGACTCAGACTCACGGCTCCATCTGAGTCTGAGTGAGTCCGAGTGAGTCGACTCATGAGTCCGTTAGGCTAGAATTAACTTTTTCGGCCATGGTGTCAATGCTCTTTAACACCAATATCTCAGGTAATTGGAGCTCTTCTTGGCTCCTTTTGATATGTACCTTCGATAGGAGTTATGGGTGCTCGCAAACCAGTAAGGTCATTTCTCTTGAAAGGGATGACAACATAAAATATATTTATTTAGAACTTCCCAGGAAAAGTTAACGGGCGGTGGAGGTTAAGGCAACCCCCTACGTAATTCGCGCCTCTGATCAATGAATATTGAAATCATGTATGAACGACACTACTTTGGAATATGTGTGAGTAGACGTGAGTAAAACCGTGAATCCTGGCAAGGCTGATAGTAATGCTGAAGATGAGTAGATAGGACCATAGGTCGGCAAAAGAAGCTGTAACTCACTCAGACTCACTCAAGAGATATATCTTGTGCTTTGGACTCACTCGGATTCAGACTCACCAAAATTTTCCTGAGCCGAACTCACTCGGACTCACACTCACGAAAATTTTCTTCAACCGGACTCACTCAGACTCAAACTCACCAAAATATTACTCACACGGACTCACTCAGACTCGGACTCACGGCTCGATCTGAGTCTGAGTGAGTCCGAGTGAGTCGACTCATGAGTGAGTTCGCCGACCTATGCTTGAAGGAACTGTTACTGCTGCGCGAAGCCGATATGCCGGGACTAGCAGCATGGCTAAATAGAACAGGCTATAAATGGATCTCCGGTGACATCCAGAACGAGATGCTCGAGTTAATAACACACAGCATGCTTCGCTCCCTAACGAAAGAAGTGCACGGGGCAGGGTTTTATGCGGTTATTGCTGATGAAACTTCTGACATAACTACGCAAGAGCAAGTATCCTTCTGCTTTCGGTATGCTAAGGAAAACTTGGAAGTGGAGGAGGTATTCGTTGGATTTTATGCAACTGTGGACACCAGACCCTGTACTCTTTTTTTTCTATTTTGAAAGATGTGCTTTGTCGATTCAATCTTCGGATTGAGAACTGCCGTGGGCAGTGTTATGATTGGGCTGCAAATGTTTCTGGTAAGAGCGGTGGGCTTCAGGCCCTTGTTCAAGAGATAGAACCAAGAGCTTTGTATGTGCACTGCCTTGCGCATACACTAAACCTATCTTTGCAAGATTTGTGCACGAAAATTGACGTCTGTCGGGATTTTGTTAGCTTGTTTACGGACCTCGTCAATTTTGTTAGAACTTCCCCAAAGCGTCTCAGCTGGTTCCAGCAGTTTCAGAAAGAGGAAAATCCTGCACTCAGACAGTTTTGCAAAGCTAGGTGGACGTTAAAGGCGCGCTCTCTCCGACCGGTCTCCGCTAACTTCTCCGAACTAACCAGATTCCTTTTTACTCTTTCTTCGGAAGAGAAAAATGACACGGGCGCCAAAGCGAGCGGTTACGCAAAAACGCTTCAAAAGTTCGACACCTATTTTCTACTGAGGCTCATGTTTCTTGTCTTTGAGAGGTTGGAAAGTGTCAACTCCGCTCTCCAAAAGAAGAGCCTACAGTTCACCCGTGCACAGCATTTAGTTAAGGCTGTTGAAGAGAGCATCGGTCAACTACGCGACGACTTTTCCAGTTTTTGGGCGGATGTGTCTGATCAAGCGCGCGAAATGGACATCGGGGCCCCAAGAGTTTCAAAGAGACCGGTGCAGGCACCACGTCGGTATGATGAAGGGTCGCGCGCACATGTCTTTAATTCCCCCCGAAGCTTTGTACCGGCAGCGGTTCTATCTAGTCATCGACACGGTGCATGCATCGCTGCGCACGCGGTTTCCGCCAGAAATGTGGTATCACATGAAGCAAGTCGAGCAGTTCATAACAGGTGATACTGACGGCACGTATCTATGCGAGTTCTACAAAGGAGATCTCAATTCTGTGCGTCTTCAGCTTCACCGCAATATGTTACTTGACATAGCAAAGCAACGTGCAACGAGTCTTGTCACATTTCAAGATGTGGTCGACTTTCTGTCGGGAAAAGCAGGTGAACCCTTGAGGGTGCTCCTTCCAGAAGTTGTCAAGCTTCTACAAATCACCATGACGATTCCTGTGACTTCCTTGTTCGTCAGAAAGATCTTTCTCGTGTCTCCAGAGAGTTAAAACCTACCTGCGCTCAACAATGGGACAGACCAGACTTAACCATACCGCCTTGCTCCACTGCCACAAAGAGCAGGCTAGGCAAGTGGATCTGAAACTTGTGGCCAACGAGTTTATTCATCGAACGGTAGTTAGAGAAAATACGTTTCATGTTGAAATCTAAGACTACCGTTCTCAGGAATACGCTCTAAAATATCGTCCGTTGCCGAAGTTTGTTATTTTCTGAGCCATGTGTATCTGTTTTTATTTATTTGTATAGGATGACTGGTATATGGAAAAGCTTTAACAGTTTTCTTATGTATACAGAATTACAGGTACATCGAAGAACTGTAATAATTTTCTTATTTCCGTGTTCTCAGAGTGTATAAAACCCCTGTGAAGTCTGAAGTGTAAAATGAGTGTCATGAGTGCTTGTATGTTCACTCTTTACTTTTTTTGAAGTGTAAGCGTTTTGTAGCCGTTGCATTGATAATTGCTGAACGTGTACCTTACGTATGCCTGTTCGTTATAAATGTATTATGCAAAAATGAAAATATTAAAAGCTTCTGATTACGGAGCCATGATTTGTTCCTGTGCACTACTTTCAAAATGAACACTTCTGGCGCACCTGCGTATCCCGTCCAAAAGTTTCGTAGTATATAGGGTATTTCAAAATACATTTTACTCGCTAAAATGGCCAGCAAAATTTGGCTCCTTCGCGCAACAAGTAGGAATATTTCTTGAACACCGCTTGCTCTTAAATGTTTTACTGGTCACATTTATGCAACAGATTTTTACCTCCGAACTGCCCATTAAAAGAAAAACAAATCGACTCGTTTTTTTTTTTGTGCTGATGGTACAGTCATGCAATATTTTTGGGAAAATGCGACCAGTAAAACACGTCTTCAAAGAAATTTCTACTGCATGAGTCAAACCGCAGAAGTTCACTGTTGATAGATTCGCGGGACGTCTTATTTGGGGACACCCCGTAGTTAGCCGACACAATGTAAAGGGCCTTCACTGGTGCAGGTGCCCCTTATGATGATGATGATGATGATTAGTGGTACCCTCTTTGTAGCGGGGTGATGACGTGTCATCTCATACGGACCCTCCCCCCGCTTCCTCCCCCCCCCTCCCTTCGCCGCTTCGAGCCGCACTCCAGGTCTGCCCCCCCCCCCCCCCCCCCCGGAAAAATAAGAAATCTACGCCACTGCACGAAACGCGGATAATATTTTTCCTGAGCAACCCCTATACACCAAATACGGCAATATTTTGTTGCATTTAAGAGAAATTCTTTAGATCAAGAACATCAGCAAACTACGAGGCCAATTTGTAGTGTGAAAAATTAGTTTGAATTTTTGGCGCCATAACCATGATATGTTCAAACATAAGGGAAGCCGCCCTGGCAGAATTCTGTTTCGTGTTTACCGCCTGGGTGTCTTAGCGATATGGGACTTGCGTCACGCCTCGAATGCCGCGGTCAAAAGCGCTCCTTTTTCTTACAATGTCTGCATTTGTAAGCAGACATTTGCACCGTATCTGAGGCTGGGCGAAGATGAGAACATTTTTTTTTCTTTTTTAGCGGTGACAATAGTACACTGCAGAAGCGTGTCCTGAGGGGCCAGTTGGTACATGATACTTCGTGTGAACAGCGCGTAATATTGTGCTGCGAATAATACTGTTTCGTTATCTATTCAGAAAAACCCAAATTGGATTTTTAAATAGCGTGACCTGAACAAATGATGCAAGGCTAGACAAACAGCGCAGCTGATCGGTACTTAGCTCGCTCTGGCCTCTACCAGGTGATGCTTCGTTTTACGAAGGTCCACTAGAGATTAACTCTTTATTGGCTATCGATTAGCTGTAACTTGAGTATGCAAATATTATTTTACTTATTTACTTATTTACTTATTATTTCCTGATTAGCTGTCAAATGGCTATCAGTTTGGTACTGGTCATGCATCTTCGGGGCCAGATTGAGCATAATGAAGCATTTTCCAGATCTTATTGATTACGGATCGATTGTCGATTAGGTATAGATTGTCTGTCGATTTACTATCAGTGGGGTGTCGATTGCCTATTACTCATGTATTACCCATGCATTTGGGCTAGGCTAAGCACAACCATGCTTAAGTGTTCGTTTGATTTACTGCCTTCCACGATAATGCTAACCAATTTTGCTTTTGAGAGCGAAGCAGAAGAAGAAGAGGACGAAGAGAGCGCATGCCGGTTCATGATGATGATAGTTTTCTGTTCCCTCTCTGTTCCCTTTCTGATGATGATCGTTTTCTGTTCTGTTCCCAGCCGGCTTAAACAGCTGCGCTGTTAAAAATGGCTACACTAACCTTCGTCAGGACGGCGATAAAGAAGGTCAGTATTATCGTAAGGTCGACGCCGAAGTGAAAGACGTTCCAGTAGAAGAATCCGCGCAGAGCCTTGTACGGTTCCTGCGAGAATATGAATAGGTTGATTGCGATGCCCCTGGGCCACCACAACAGCACGCTGTGGAGAGCTCGCATCCGAATAGTTAGTTGCACAGGTGAATGGCGAGATGCTTGAATATACCACCATAACCGCTAGCAAACTAAAAAAATCAAATTTCGCGCAAGCGATGCCGCGCACGATTTCACCACCGTCACCCTTTTTATTTACCGGCTATGCCGTCGCTTCCGATTAAAGGGGTTATGAATCACGCCTCTGCCTTGGTCAGAAAACACATCCTGCGGTGTAGCAGATATATGACTATGTACATCTCAGCCATGGCAGTCGTGCGTGCCAAAGAGAGCTTACAAGCGGAGCGTGTATTTGGCATTTATTCAGGCGCCCTCTTTTCATAAAGAGGCCTCAGATCACTTCTTTCGGGGCCGCCGGCGGCCGCTGTTTGACATCGAAGAGCGCGGGTGGCATGCAATTGGCGAACAGCCGATATAAATCAAGAGCGGCGTTTGTATCAGATGCGCTTCTTCACACGGGGTTCTGCCACGTGCCGCCGCCGCGCTCCACAGTCTGCTAACATTACACAGAGAGCCACACCAGCCACACCAACGCCTCCTCTATTTTATTCAATGCCAGTGCAAACGCTCGCCCCTCAATGGGAGCCGCCGGTCCGCCTTAGTTCAGGGAGTGGTCGTGATGCGACGCTACCTGTTGGGTAGGGCTGGTAGGGCTGCTTGCGTTACACGTGCGTCCGAGCGCTTTCGAACGGAGATGCGATATACGCGTTTTCCCTCTCCAATATTATGCGTCTGTCCAATTTGTTTATTCGTGTTCCTTCTTTGTAGCTCGAAGCAATGCCGCCGTCGCCTCACAGCGCTCGTGAGGCACCTATTGCACTGCAAAGGCAGCGCATGCACTGCAGCGTCGCAATGACGCGTCCCCATTGGTTGCTCGCATAGCGCCACGAACGGAGACGCGCTACCTTAAAACACCGTGTTTCTTACAGAGCCACCGTGACCGCGAACATAGTGAACACGAGGGGATCCAAGACGCCGTCCTACGGATCTGCACACAACTGACCAAAAAATTACCTCATATGATTTCCGTCGTGAGGCACTATAATACGGGTGCTCTCCCCCATGAATGCAAAGCACACGCGAAGGCTAGGCGATGGGTGAGAGTAGGAAAGGGCTAGATGAGAGGGCGGGGAACGGCTGGAACGGGCGCATTTGGCTGGCATTGATAAAATAGAGGAGGCGTTGGCCACACAAGCGCTCAAGAATCAACGTGACAGAGCGATCGTGCTTCATCACGCGCGCTCAAGGTCATGACGTGCGCTGACGTAACTTCCTTTCCCCTGTGCCATCCCTCCCTGTGTAGCTTCCGGCTAGTTCGTCGGGAGATAAAGTGCCCAAAGCGCGCCACGAACCCGTGTAACTCCGCTCGTTCTTAAGGGACCCTGAAACGGTTATTTGAAGCTTTGTCAGCGTTTAGGCTAGAGCATCATCGAACCATTGGCACCACAAATTTCGCTGCACGCCGTGTACCAAGGCGGCTACGGCCAATTATATCATACCCTCCTTCTTACCCCTGCCTTGCCTCCTCAACTCATGATACACGCTGGCATCGCTGGCGATCGCAGAGCTCATGTGAGCACACTCGACGATTTGAGCTTCGCCCAGTGATGACCTCTGAGACTGCACGCCGACAGGTTGCGTGCATCTCGGAGACGATAGCCCCAGTACGCCCGGCAGCACGCACGCCGTCTGGCAACAGAGACATCGCGGAGGGGTTGATATCTGCTCCGACAGGTGCCGCCACCCTACCAGCCAATTTTTCGTGCGCGCACACCGCAGCCAATCAGATCGTGCGCAGACTGCGTGTCATACTGGGGAGGGGCGGTTGAAAACGCGTTGGGCTGAGCCGCAGTGATCTGCAGCGATTCGCAGCTTTATAGCGTTGTAATCAATTACACAGTGTACGCTTAAATTAGTCTGTAAATGAGCCTTAGGACTTGGTCTACTGGCTCAATGTGTTTGTACAAAATCATCAAAACCGTTTCAGGGTCCCTTAACAGTTTTGAAACATTTTTGCGGCAGTCGACTCGTGAGGCAAGAAGCTCCAATACTTAGGTCATCCGACGATCACTTGGGTAAAGTTGTGCATGATCCCTTTTTACTTTTGGTTCAGGCGAAAGTGTCCAGTCCTCACAAATATGACGTTAAGCTCCGTAAACGGCTCGTGAACCACAACATTTCGAACACATGGCTGCTATGAAAGCTTTTCAACCGTGTTAAATATTCGCAATGCCCACGAACTATAGGTGGCGCGCTGTGCGATTCAAGATGGCGCCCGATGGAGGGTCAGTCCGTTTGTTAGCATAGGAACAGATAGGACGTGCGTACGTACGGCCCGTGCCACTTTCACCGGATGAAGTCATGAGCTCCACTGAAATTGAAATGAGACCGAAATGCTTTCTCAAACCATGGAAGCTCGCCACCTAATTATTTGCCGCGGTGTGTAAGGTTATATTTCAGCTCCGTTACCGTGCATAAGCGATGCTGTGCGAAATCCTGTGCGTGCTGCAGAAAACTTCATGAACTAGAATTGACGTGTGACCTGAACGGCACTCCGAGATACTGTGTACCGAGCCTGCCTGACGGATTTGCCGCAGTGGTAGGCCGCTAGCGAGTAGCGTCATCGCTGCTGCACGGGACCGAATGTTTAACGTGGCGATGGTTTGCAAACATACGCCGTCGTCATTACTTGCGCAGTCAGGAACGCGGAGTTGCTTCTTCAACGGAACACAAGCATTTAACACCCTATTTAGTAGCGCTTGTATCACAGCCATGCTCAGACTCAAGCCGTGCGCAATTCGCTGCACTCGGATGCCGCAGGTTCGATCAGCACGATCGAAACATGAATATCGAAAAGAACACGCACGTATGCTTTTCGCAACGACGAATTCTTCGACGTTGCGAAAATGCGTCGAACAACTATGCCGATCGGAAGGTACCGGTGCAGTACAGGAGAAGTTAGCGGAGAGGCGTGGATTGTGGCCGTGAGTGCACGTTTCATCGCTCTAACCATTTCGCTTCCCTGTTCCGAACTCGAGCGCTTTGGCGGCATTCGGCGCTGGATAATATCCACAATAATTGCGCTACGTGCAATAAATACACAAGAAAAAGTATGTTTTTATTTTGATCTCGCTAAAGTATACTATACATTAAATACAATCAAAATGACTTACGAGCGTGAAAACACATTAGCGCGCGAGGGGACGTGAAGCGCAACTCGCTCCTCGTGAGTTAGCAGCTGATCGTTCATCGTCGCTGTCACACACCTTCTCACACACACACACACGCTTTCACAGCCTTCTCCGTCCAGTGAAAAATCCTCGTCGTCAAGGTGGTTCCTCTTAACATCATTGCTGAAAGCAATCTGAAGAATTTCCTCCGCCGAACGACTTCGATTAGTCCTCGTCACAACGTTATCTGGGCGCGCAGAACTTGTTGCTCTCACACCGGTCAACAAACAAATCGCTTGCAGAGTGCTGCCATCTATCAACATAAGTACAAAAACAAGCGGCGCAGCGCTGGCCAATTTGAGATTACTCAGTTATACATCGCTAGCTCGCGCGACTTCCCTCCTGCAATGTTATAAATTCATGCACTACAAAAGCACTGACGAATGCTATATGCAAGTAAAACAAGGTGAGTTTCAACTGAGAAGGTCAGACGACAGCGTTTAACTAACCTACGTGGCTACACAAAACCTCGCGAAGCTGATATTTGTACGATGTGGGTCATCGTTGAACGCGAGAGTTGGCACGTATTTTCACGAAAACTTCGCGTCTCGCAAGAACGAGTCAGATTTATCGTGTCACGGAGGGCCCGGTTTGTTCACTGAAGCAGGAAACATGCAAACTCGTAGTGTTTCTTTCCTGCTAACACAGCCGAACAAGTGCGCTACTGCGTAGGGCTGCCATGGTGTCGTCTACTGATCATCCATGAGAGGACGCTCCTAAATTCCGCTAGGGGGCGCGACAGTCTATGGGCATTGCGAATACTTCACGGTATGCTTGGGACGCTTGTAGTTTTCTTTACGCGATAGATAGGGCGTGACAGCGCCTAGGCACGGCTAAGCCGGAGTCGGAATGAACAAGCGATTCCCTCGCATCGCGCACGTGCTGGCTGATACTGCGTTCTCAGCCCGCATTTTTCCATGATGCAACAGACAGGAGTCTCGCACGTCGCAAAATAAGTTGACGTCTCCCAAAGCGCGTACGCGCCGCACGACATGCCCCGTCAGCACAGTCGAATGCCACGTTGAAAGCACTTTAGGATGTATTGAGATAACGTGGGAGCAGCACGCAGAGTGCTATGCAGCGCAGGACGCGCAAAGCAAGCGCGAATGCTTGACGTTAGACGCAACGAAGCTCTCTACAATCGGCGCATGCGTATTTCGATACCCACGAGGTCTTCACGAACGCAGTGCTTTCAGACGTAATCACTGAACTTACCGACTTCACGATGAGCAACAGGATCAAATCCGCTCCAACAGCAATCGCGGAGACGCCGATGTAAGCAATAGCAAGCATCCGAGTGGTGGCGACACCTGCAAAGAATGCAACTCTGATTGCATTTTGTGGAAGAATTCCCGGGTCTGTGCTCACTCTGACCAATGGACCGACTCATTTCTCACAAAAAGAAGAGCCGCTACAGAAATTCTGAGAACTTTCTACTAATGTGTTCTACTAATGTGATCTTGTCGCGCGGCTGTTAATTCGTTTTTGCTTAATTGTTTTCCTAGCTTCAGCATATCTGCCATCGCTTTATATGAACAAAGAATGCTTACTTAGAATAGTCGACTAGTCGGATTTGTGTAGCACCTTTTGTTCAGCTGACTCACCCTCTATTTCTCTGCGTTGCCCACCCGCGAACAAACGCCACCACCAATTTTTCCTGCTAGTTATCTCCCACCATACGGTTCCCATGCGTCCGACC
>JALIZH010026814.1:0-10070 GCA_030522465.1 Rhipicephalus appendiculatus
CACGATGCTCGACAAGCTGCCCTGAACAAGCTGTCATAGGTGAAAGCTTGACTGAGCCGCATACCTCTCTTTACCGACAGAGCGACAGCTCACAAAACTGTTACAGGTACGCCCTACACATTACATAGGAATATATACAAAATTCAGAAGTGCGTGATTTAAACCATAGGCAATGCACTATACATGTACGCTGGAAGGGAATCGCATGACTACAAATTGGTCCGTATGATCTCTTGGCTGGAGCCACAACGCCCACACATAATAGCGCTATGGAAACGTTCTCCAGCCATCGAGAATTCAATCAACCAAGGCATTGCTCAAATTCCTGAGGACAACGGACTTGCACGAGCGGCTGTAGACTCTTAGGGATGCCGTACACTGCACAAGACTGCCGCTCTGCGCTGTGACGTTATGCGTGTGGGTGTGTGCTCCTCTCTCTCTCTCTTTCTCTTTACTCTTCTTTCAATCTCCCCCCATCCCTTCCCCCCTATGCAGGGTAGCATACCGGTTATGCCAAACTGGTTAACATCCCTGCCTTTCCTCTCTCTTGTTTTCCTTCCTTCCTTCATAATAATGTATACCACAACTGCGGGGCGGTTTTTATCTCGTATATGGTGTAGGCAACTTAAAGAAAAATTTCTCATCGGAACCGTCATCATAGGACCATTCCAGCGCCATTGTTGGTCGGAATTAGGTCTACTTACCACACCGCCAGTGTGCAGTATCCCTGCCGTAGAAACTTCTTGCTGGCCTACTACGTGAAGCAGGTAAATCGTGACTTCGGAAGAACTCATACAATTACGAGAGAACACCAAAAAAATCAATCAAATGCTTTAATTGGCGTTGTATAGAATGTAGTGATATCTGGTTGCTTTCAATCACGTGCGCATCACTACTTGGCGACTCGTGCTAATGCTGTCTTTTCGGTGATGGACATTGATGAAACGTTAATCTCGAGAAGCAGGTGCAAGATTGGAACGATGGCTATATTTATATATTATTACGCAGAAAGACAGGCCAGCCCGCACCGATACTGCTGGGCGAACTTATGCAGAAGACTGATGTTGTTCTGCTACGTTGTTCTGAGATGCTGCTGCTGCATTAACAGGTATATCAGAGCATATTTACTTTCGTAGCGAAAACAAGAAACCGGCATACGCAAGAGGCTGGTGTAGAAGGGTGCTACTACAAAATTGTGAAAGAACAAATCAATGTTACTGAGGGGTGAATTGAGGACTCGTTAAATAGACACTTGATAGAAAAACGATTTTTTTGCGTATTAGTACATTACAATTTAGAAATACCGAAAACACCACCCTTAATGTGAGAAGTGGCTTGGTAAGGGAGAAAACGTACGAAAAGAAAATGCGGGTGGCGTCGCCACCTTGAAATTACAGCACCAATCACCGTCACGTCATAAATTTTGATGGCGTATACTAGGTGACACGTAGTTCCTAAACGGTAAAAATGCAGTGAATTATCCTCTGAAGGAGCCATAGGCCATACCAATTTTCAGAAAATTTCGTTGATCAAATGTCGCCAAAACACTCAAAACACACTTTCAACTCCGTGACGTCAAGTTCGAGGATTTTAGTGCGATGTTTAAAATAAATTTTAAGTTGGTTTTTATTAATTAGCATATAATGATTTAATGAACGACATTAGACTTCTCAGGAAGCAATTTATCAATCTAAACCGACTCATTGTTTCACTTTAGTGTCCCTTGAACTCTTAGTATACTGATCATCACATTTATTAGTGTATAATTGTAGGGATGTAAAAGGCTGTTTAGCATGCAGTCGCTTCAGTGGTTGTTGAAGCAAGCTTATCACGAGAAGTGAGAAAGCGACGATACAAGTCGCTTACGGCAAACGAACAATCCAGAGAGATGTAGTGGCCTCCGAAGAGCACGTTTGCGTACGTTAATGCGCCTGCGGTTCTCTCGTAACCGAGGAGTTCGAGCGACGTATCATTTTCTCGGTGCCAGAATACACGTTCCGCTTTATCGAACATCTCAACCCCACGCCACTGTAGCTGTCTAAAACATTTTTCGATATTCATTTCCGGAAAAAACGGCGTCAAACTGCCCGGTGTAAAAGAGCACGTGAGTCCTATTGAAGACATACTCGACTGAATTTCGGTGGTCTTGAAAGAAGTCACCTAAAGCTAGTGCCTCAACCACTCGACGTCTCGTGCCATCGAGTACCCTGGAGGAACTGACATGAATCACTTTCTTAAATGAAGAATCATTTGCATAGTTGTAATAGGCAGCAATTTCCTCATTCCTCTCTGCCCTTGCGATACTGCCGTGGTGCTTAAAGCCTGTTAGGCTTTGAAACAAAGTTGGCGTATCTCGGCTACCAATGTTCATGACAGTGTGACTGAGCAACCAAGCAGCAGCGCTATAGTTCCTTTTCTTCACAAGCTGCCTAATCATATTGAACCGCTGGGTGAACTTATCTCGTCCAGCAGTGTTAAGTAACCCAGAGGAGAAGAGATAATCGGTGGAGTCGATTATATCGAGAAGCGGAAACAGAAATCCGACGCCAAGCATCACTCCTTTGAGCTTTAGGGGAACCATGGGCCTTTCATTCTTTAGTAGTTTGCTCGCCACTCCAACTGCGAACCTTGCTGCAAAGAGAACAATAGTAATGACAGAATAAGAGGTTAAAATGAAGTCCGCCATCAAACAAACGCTAAGTCGGCAATAATGTTCAGCAAAAACAACCCTTGTTGCCGATTTTATTACGTAAAATGATTGTTATAAATTCAGCTATTCCATTTAAAAATCTTCTCCACTAAAAGGTGCGCACGCGTTGTGTCATTAAAGAGCTCATTGAACGGGGTTTATTATCCAGCCTTTTTTCTTAATCGCTCACTTTCTGAAAGAGGCTGGTAGTATTTGATGGCTTGGATGGGACCATGCATATAGTGGAATTTGAAATCAAGATTTAAATTTGATGTAGCATTTGTTCTTCGTTTTATGGCAAGAATGAATACACAAAGGTTGACAAGAATGTGAATTTGGGCTCCGCCTTGTGTCTGATGTTTGCGCTACGTGAAGAATTATGCACAAAGGGTGCATTTGTCCCCTTATTAATATCATAAACACATGGGGCTACAATTTTATAAAAGCAATTAAAATTTTAGTGCAACTACTATTTTCAGTTTGCTCGGTTTGCTCAATTTGCTCGGATATAGGGTTTGAAATATGGAAACTCTTTTTTAAAATGCTCGTCCCTGCGTTGAAATTTGTACGAAAATAAACAGTTTATTAGGTTAATTCTTTCATTTAGTCATGAATAATTCGACGAGTTGGGATGCCGTACATTGTGCTTCTATGCGCAATTCGTCTGGGCAGTGAGCAGCTAGATCAGCGCTTCTGACGAGCAGCCATGTGCAGCTAAATATAGAGCGAAGTGTTATTCCCTCTAATGCGGGTAGAACTTGGGCAGAACTGTGTCTGTGTGAACGTTTAATTGAAAAGTGAACTGCTGCAAACGAACTATCCATTGTCATCTCATTTCCAGTTTGCTATATGTTTTTCTTCACGTGTTCATTCGTGCTTCTGGGTAACAATTCCTTTTTTTTTTCTGCAAAATGTCGGGAAACGGAGCAGTCGAGGCGCTCTAAACTTGAGGCTCTTCACAACAAACAAGAACTGAACAGAACAGAACAGCCTTGATCACGTATAAGGTTTCCGAATTATCTCCCTCGTTTTGGAGTGCCATACACAGCCTTTTACAAATGCTCCTTCAACGTCTTTTTAGGAGCGTAGCTCCTTAGGCCGGCACCCCGCCGTCGCCGTCGCCGTTAGAGCTCCCTGGCACGGTGCCAGCTGTGGCGTCTCTCCCTCACGCGGGAGGACAAATGAGCTTTAGGATCGCTGGAACGCGGATGGCGTCTGCAGGATGCGCAAAGCGCGAGAATACGAGCGCATGCGAAACGGAGGCAGATTAGTCTCCCTCTTCCTTTTAAATGCGAATGCATTTTATAGTCGGGCTATGTCAGGCATCCGGCGTTGGCGTTGGCGTTGTCCGCGGAGGAGGAGTAGGAGGATAGGTTGAGGAGGTGTGCGCGCCGGCAGGTGTTAGATGTGAAGCATCTTATGGCGAAGCTTAATCCGGTGGTGGTGGTGTACGGCGTGACCGCCCTTACTGCGCATGCGCAAACCCTTTAAAAAAAAATAAAGATAAAAAACCTCCTCTCTCTCCCTCTCTCTCCCCCTAGGCATCCCTCCCCGCGGCAACCACACCCTCACTGCGCATGCGCCTCCCCTCCTCTATCCCCCTGCTACGCTCCCCCCTCTCTCCTCTAGGCATCCCTGCCCGCGCCGTCCACACTCCCCACTGCGCATGCGCGTACCACCTCTCTTCTTCTCTCCTACGCTCCCCCTCTCTTCTCTAGGCATCTCTGCCCGCAGCGTCCACACTCCCACTGCGCATGCGCACCCCACCTCTCTCTCCTACGCCCCTCTCTCTCCTCCACCCCTCTCCCTCTCTCGCCTGGCGACGCCGACACAGGCAGCGTCTGCTAGCGAGTTTCTTGGTTGAAAAAACCGACTGCTCGCGCTGCACAACCGTTCACTGGCCACCCCGTATATATGGCAATGAATCTTGACCTCCAAGGTGGTGCCGGTGGGAAATTTCTCCTGTGCGTTGTTGAACAATAAAAATTCGCAGCGTGCGCGTTAACTAAAAGCGGTCTGCGGCGGAGCTCGGCGGAGCTATATATGAAAAAAAAAATTAAAAAAATAAATAAAAAAATAGAAAAACAAGAAAAAGCAAAAAAAAAAAAAGGCGCTGCGCCGTGCTCCCGACCGGGCTGCAGAAATTAGGAGCCTTTTCCTTCTTCAAACCACAACCACCATATATAAATGGAGTGAAGCGCGCGCGAAATGCATTTGCATTTCCTCACGATTCCCTTCGGGGAGGTGGGGGCTTTTTTTTTCTTCGACTCTGCCCTCTCCCCCTGAAACCCGTGAACTGGGTGAACGCGCGAAACCATCGCTTCAACCTATCGTCTGCCGAGTGGTTGGTCCGTTGCATGGTGGTCCGTTGCCTAGACAATGAAACGCCGCGCGCGCCGAACGCCGCATGCGTTCCATTTCTAAGGAGCTTCGCTCATCGGTTGTATTTGTACTCGGAACAACTGCTAGTTTTTGCTGTTAGCGCCGACGGGCTGTACGTTTCAATGTTTCTCGCTGCTAGATTCCCATGTCTTGTTCGGGCGCGCCTTATTTCGGACTGCTCCTACGTTGGGCGCACTCATTAGCCTGCTGAAATTGATGGGAAACCAGGCAGGCTCGAAGTTTTTAATACCACAGAGATACATCTACTTTATCACTGAAAGAAACCTACCGCAGCTAGGGCTCTGAAAGTGAGAAAATAACGCACAGCACAAGGGTAATTTCTGCAGCCCAGTAGAGAGCACGGCGCAGCTTCAGCTTCCTCTGACGCTGCGCCGTGCTCCCTATTGGGCTGCGGAAATTAGCGTCACTTTCTCAACTAACCACTAATACTATAACGACAAGCAATACTGATACTAATTCTCAAATTGCGCCTCTGTCGTTCACTGAACTTTCTTGTCAGCCACCCCGGTGGTGCAGTGGTTACGGTGCTCGGCTGCTCACCCGAAAGTCGTCGATTCTATAGTGGCCGCGGGAGTCGTATCTTGATGGAGGTGGAATGCTGGAAGGCCCGTGTACTTAGATACAGGTGCGCTTAAAAACCACGGGTACTCCAAAATTTCGGAGCTATCCACTACGGCGTGCCTCGTAATCATATCATGGTTTTAGGACAGACAGCCCGAGATAATATGTTATTATCTTATCTTTTTGGACCTGAATTTTCTTTTCTGTTTTTTGCGGAGAGAGCACATGACAGCTTGTACGTAACGGCAGTTTTGGCACACACTTATTCACATATCCTCCTGTAGTTTTTGCAATAGCATTGTAAAACGAAGCATTTATTAGCGAACCAAAGGCACTTTGAGCGTATCTATCTATCTATCTATTTATCTATCTATCTATCTATCTATCTATCTATCTATCTATCTATCTATCTATCTATCTATCTATCTATCTATCTATCTATCTATCTATCTATCTATCTATCTATCTATCTATCTATCTATCTATCTATCTATCTATCTATCTATCTATCTATCTATCTATCCGTCGACGTCTGGATGCTCTCGCGATCGCCTCGTTAACTTGGCGTACACGAAAATTGGTATGGGGGCTAATTCGATATGATGAATATGACTGTCTAGTCATGACATGAATAACGTTAAAATCATGTAGCGTATCTCGTCAAACCCTTTCTCGAGACACGCATGCCCACACGTGATTGACAATATATATCTACCTAGGAACAGCGAAGACTGACACTGGTAACTTAAATGCGAGAGCGTCGGAAAGCCCGACATCGGCAGCGTTGACATGACGAATGCAAAGAATGCAAAGAATGCAGAGAAGCAGATATGGAACTCATGAGTTCTGCGGGGCAGTCAGGTATTCTACCACAGAGCCACGCCTGCACTTGAAATTGCAAAAGGCTCTATGCTGGCGTAATGTCGGTGCGAGGTCAATCGTGGTAGCTGTACTGCCTATGTAATTTTATAACAAAGCAATAAATATTACGTACGCGCGCCTATGATACAGGCGTCATGTCAGGTTAACGTCAAGTGAGGTTCCAGTGTTGGCTCCGCTTTTATAACAGTTCTAAACATTACATTTGTATTCCTGTGAATCAGCAAGCTCTGTTCCAGCGTTGCTCGACCCCGGAGGATTACGCTAACGAAGGTTACGTATGATATTCACATCATCGCACTGTAAAGTGCATTTGGTTACATATTACTGATATCTGTGCTCTAATACGAGTGCTGACGCTACGTCAGACTATACGTTACCCTATGAACGCCAATGTAGTCGACGTTCCTGGTAGGCCCACGATGATCGCACAACTACTGCACTTACAAAAACACGACGATCCACCTCGTAACAGTTGCCTCAAAGTAAAAAAAATGCAGCATAAGAAATTACTCGCCGACTGTTTCGCATGAAGCTGATTCCCACAAGGCGTGGGATCTGCCGAATATTTTTTTTAATTGCTGACTGCATAATTCGTATGTCAATTGAAGCTGACGATAGATCACCGCAAATTCTATCCCCTTATATGTCCCTACGAATATAACATTATATTATAACTTAGAGACTATGTACCCTATCGCAATAGCATATTGGGGGGGGGGGGGGGTTGTAGAGGAATATGTGTCTTTTTATAATCGATCTCTAATGCTAAAAATAAAAGTGCCCAGGCAAAGCATATAGGGGCGTACAAATTTTTTTCTTATAGTGGGGTTGGAAATCAACCATATGTTCTTATAGTGGAATGTGCACGTTACCTCCGTATGATTCTCCAGCGATGTAAAAGTCCCTTCTGATGTACTCAGGAAATATTCGTGTAAATCGGCGCATGAACCACATGATGTGGATAGATGCATTTTCTAACGTGCTTGTATAATTTTCACCGTCGTTGAAACTATACCCCGAACCAGTCGGCTGGTCCAAATATATGATATCCACGTAATTTAGGATTGTGTGGTTCCTGTAAAAGAGGTTCCCGTTGGCTGCAATACCAAGCGGTCCATTCTCAAGGAACTGCCCGAAGAGAGAGGATTTTCCTGGACCACCTTGTAGCCACAGAAGAAGAGGTTTGTTGCTCGCATTTCCCTGCGCAGAGAAAACACGCGTTTTTGTGCAACGAGTCAGCATGAATGAGTGAGCAGAATAATAATTATCAACATATGAACCACTACTTTAGAGGCAAAATGTTCAATGAAGCAGTTGCAGAGCCTCTTTAATGAACATACGCCTAAGTTTTTTTCCCGCAGAGGTAAAAGCAACGTAACCACGTTGCTTTTATTTTTCCACGAGTTCAAAGAAAAGTAGTGGGGTTTCAGAAAGTCAGACGCGACTAGGCACTTGGGCACAGCGACATCAGCGTCGTGAACATGCTACGAACCAATTATTGATAGAACCGACTGGTGGGCTAGTTGGTACTACATTTCTTATGTTTCAGCGCCGTGTCCTCGAATTCACTCGTCTTCGTGCTTCTTGCGCTGAAACATAAGTAATGATTGATTCTGCATACAGACCTAGAGCATGAGAAGGCAATGGGTAATTCAATTGTCTTGGCTTTCACTTAAGGTGCGATAATGTTGAAGCAATGAATTCAACTGGGTGATGAAATGCGCGACGAATAACATGTCTAATTTCTGGCAAAGTTCGTGCTGCTGGCAAACAGCGTCTAGTACGAGGGCACTTTATCGGCGGATGGTGACGTACCGAGTATTTGAGGTGGTGTGGCCACCGCTAGTCGCTTTCGCTTGTGGTCTGTCATTACTTTCTGTTTTTGTGCAGCACTGATCGCTCATTGGGAGTATATTTCAAGTTAGCAACGTCACGTCACACAAACGCATAGCCACACAGCACTTTTCCTAATGATGTGTTTCGTTTATATTTTCTGCTTGGAGCCCAACAACAATAAAGCCACAGTCATAAAGGGGAATTCATTATGTAGATATTAAAAAAGCAGCGTCTGCACCTTTTTCGTTGGAGATTTCGCTTTTATAGAATACTCTGAAGCATATTATAAACATGTTCTCAATAATTTGCCTAATGAAGTAGAAAAAATAGTCTATGCTGTTTTGGTGAGCAGTCACTCAGTAGGAATTGCTAATTCGATGTTTCTATGCTTGGATATGTGGATGTTTCTAAGCTTGGCCAAAGTTATCCAAAAACCACTACTTCGCTATTATCGGTTGCGTGGCACGATTTTGCACTTGTTCTCGTAATTTTTATTTTTTTTGCGATGCCTGCGGTTTTTTTTTTTGGCGACCCAAGTATAGTCGGGAGCGCATGCGTGTTGCCTACTGCAATGGTAGAAAACGCTGCAAAAAAATAAATGTTTGGTATATTATCTTCCCTGCCATACGCTGTTATGACAAGCACTGGGTAAACGAAACTTGCGACAGAAGTCGACGGGGGGTGTTATGATTACTCGAGAAAATTTATTGTTCTTTCGTTGGTTAATTACGGAGGCGCGAAATTTGCGCACGATATGATCAACAAAACACGCTTAGATCTAACGTTGTTGCTTCTTATTTGAAAAGACGCTACCGTGAATTTTCGCGAATGCAGCTCTTATTTTTGATTCACCATTTTACTGTAATACTAAATTAAACACCGTACTGTTATTATGAACAATAATAAGTAAAAAGAAAGTACTCATCAGCTTGCCTGTGATTTTACGTGCAGGAAAAACAAG
The DNA here is from genome assembly GCA_030522465.1 of Rhipicephalus appendiculatus. Lineage (NCBI taxonomy): Eukaryota > Metazoa > Arthropoda > Arachnida > Ixodida > Ixodidae > Rhipicephalus > Rhipicephalus appendiculatus. The sequence goes on from JALIZH010026814.1 coordinate 9,333, forward strand.
AACGAAGAGTTGCCATGTCTGTCAACATTGATGAATCCAGAGTAGGCTTCCACGTTCTCGCAAGGTCGAGGCAAGCACACCCTGCTTTTGTTCCTCTTTTTTTCCAAATTTTCTTTTAAACGAAAAGTCACGCTGTGTAAAAATCAAATCACCAAGATAACCGGACTGTTCTCTGAAAAAGAGCGTTGAATTGAAATTTAGCTACGATCTTTCCATTGTTTCTGTCGTCTCGCCGCGTATGCAAAAGGTCACACTCATGGACCGTTGAGAATGAGCTACTGTATTTTAGGCGTGTTTTTCCAACGATTTGGTGCAGGCTGCCGCGATCGTCGATAACCATTGCCCTATTACTTATAAGAACAGAACCATTCACGCATTCATGCACACCCTCACCACCCACTTTAGTTTTACGAGTTCAGTCCAACTCAACTCTCTCCACTTGGGCGCGTTTATCCAGACATATATAAGCGGTTAGATGATAAATTGTAAGAACTGGCGATACCGTTCATTTTACAAGAAGGATTTCATTAAGGTTTTCATTAAGTTGGTTCTAATTAAGGTTGTGTCAAACAAATCGACGAGCCCTTAAAATTCCTTTCCTTCATTAAAGAAAAAAAAAAAAAGATTTCCAGTAAGCAAGAGGTGCATTTGTTTGGGTTTTTTAGGAAATGTTGCTAGTTCCGTCCGGTGTTGACGTACTCTTGACGTCAGGCAGAACAGAACCAAATCTGGATGGAA
>JALIZH010026815.1:0-21952 GCA_030522465.1 Rhipicephalus appendiculatus
GAAAATAAGAATCGCGCGTGGCACTATTGTCAAAAATCATGGCTTGCCATAACCCTGCGGATTAGAAAATTGCGTGAAAGGTACGAGTGAGTAATAGTATGGCATGGAATCGGCGCCCCCCTTCAGATGATTAGGGGGGCAGCCGCCCCTCTGCCCCCTCGTGCGCACGCCTATGTGCAATGTGTTTTTGCCGTTGAGCCGCCTCTTCCAGCGCCCTCAACGCCAGGGTAGCAGCTTGTTGGCGTTGCCGTTTTGCCGTTGCTTTCCGAGCTCTCACCACCGGGGTAGCTTGCTGTCTGCGTAGACGTTGAGCCGCCGCACGCCGCGCTCTCGTCTCCGGTGTAGCAGCTTGTTGTCGGCGTTGCCGCTTAGCCGCTGCTTCGCGAGGTCTTGGCGCCGCGGTAGCTTGTTATCTGTGTCGGCGTTGCCTTTCGCGGGCGAGAGCGCGTTCACGTTCATTTTTATCCGTGACAAAAAGAGAATGTATGGTCTGGAACGCGCTTATTCTTCATCGTCATCAGCCACGGCACAAACAAAGTGCACATATTGCCTTACAGATGTGTAGCGGGTACCTCGCTTATCAGCAGAATGATGAATAATGGCATAGTGGGTGCTTCTCTACTTCATGAAAGTTACGGAGGGCGTGTAGTGGGTACCTTGCATACCTTGCATGTGCTGTGTCGTGACAGACACACGGACAGACAACGGACAAGCCTAGACCCTAAGGTGCTTCGCCCCTAAAAAACACCGTGCACACCTTGCGTCAGACGCCACCGCGTGGCAGGAGACGCAGAGAGGTCATTGCGCGTGCCGCACTTTAGAAGAAGAAGAAATATCTAAGAGCGTCGGGTTCCGCGTTGTCGACACTTGTAGCTCGATGCTCAAACACGAAGGCGTCACAACTGTGATAGTTGTTTGTGCACGCTTGTCCTGAGTATACCTGCCCGTCCTTTTCGAGCGTCCTTCTTTGTGCTTCAGCGGGGAGCTGCAAGTATCGAGCTGCTCGTCGTTCGTCGTGTGACATTCCAATTTCTTGCTGTCGAATTCATTGCTTCGCCCTTGCGGCGAAACTGTCACTCTTTTTTTTTTGAAAATTGGCGAAGAACCGATGGTGAAAAATATGCCGCATTGAAAATAGTGCATTCTCTTATTTTTTATGTAGTCGTGCTTGAGTGGTCATTAAGCGATGGATCATATTGGGGTCATTTGATGCACCGCGTTACGAGTAGGTGCTGTGTGCATGACCGAAAAAATTTCGGCCAGTCATAAACAGCTGACGACTAATGCGCATGGAAACAACGCGGGGTAGTTTAACGTCATCATTACCCACATTTTTCGAAAGAAAATTTGCTCTTACGTCGTTCGTACAGACGTGCAATACTGCAGATATGAATACGATGAGTATAAAGAATGTACTACGCCCCAGATACTACAAATTCTTTTTACATAGATAGATAGATAGATAGATAGATAGATAGATAGATAGATAGATAGATAGATAGATAGATAGATAGATAGATAGATAGATAGATAGATAGATAGATAGATAGATATGGCCAACGGAGTGAAAAAGGCTCGCCCCCCCCCCACCCCACCACTCGCGGAGGAGTTGGTACGCCACTGGATGGAGGCCATGGCGCTCCGCCGTCTCAACTGGATCACGGACGCGCTCGACTATTTCGCTCCTGCTCAGACCGGATTCCGCGCGAGCCGCTGCACAGCCGACGCACTCGCGGAGGTGATATCTTCCCTCGAACACGCCAAGGCCAACGACGAGGCAAGCTACCTTGTTCTCTTGGATGTTCTATCCGCCTTCGACTGCGTCCCGCATGCATCCATCTTGGACGCTATCAGTGACCTGGGTGTGTGCGGTCGCATGCTCGGATATCTTACGGATTTCCCCAGGGACCGGTCTCTTCGTGTGCGTGTCGGCCCTGTGACCAGTGAACCCCCCGCCCTGTGGTGGCTGGCGTCCCCTCAGGGAAGCGTTCTGAGCCCTTTTCTTTTTATTTGGTGCTCGCAAAACTCACAGACTTCATACCCACCCGCACTCGGTGCGAAGTACGCACGGCAATCTACGCTGATGACATTGCAATTTTTGCTAGTGCTCCAACAGCTCACCGTGCCGAAGTAAAGTGTGGGATTGGGCTAGTTGGTATTCCATTATTAAACTGTTCAGCGCAAAAATTAGACACGGTACATATAGAAAAGACCAGGAACAGCGCAGTCCGTCCAGTGCGCGATTAACGCCGTCGACTCCTACCTTCGCGCTGTTGGTCTCTCACTTTCTCCGTCCAAAATGGAGGCAGTACTAGTGCACCCCCGTGCTGCTGCTCGCTTCGCGAGCCCCTGCCTTGCACTTCGTGGCACCCTCATCCCTTGGAGCCCCAAGGGACGCCACCTGGGAGTCATCCTTGACTACCGGCTTTCGTGGCGCCCAGCTGTGCGCGATCTACGCAGGACTAACCGCAAAGTGACAGGCGCCGCCGGCGGCCTGCTTGCTCAGGGGCGTGGCTGCACACCTAAACTCGCCCTGCGTGTTTACAACGGTGTCGCGTCAGCCAGGGTGCTCTACGGTCTACCACTTGCCTCTCTGAGGGACAGCCAGTGGGCCGAGCTGGACGCTGACCATCGCGCAGCCGTTCGGAGCTTCTATGGAACTGCCCAACGATACGTAAGTTGGTTCCACCCTCGCCGAGGCCGAGGAAACCCATATTTCCCTGCGGGCAGCAAAACAAGCCTACTACCATGTTCTGCGCATGAAAAACACAAGCCACGGACAACGGCTTGTCGCGCGCCTGTACACCCTCCCTAATTCAGGTATGGGGCAGCGTGCGATCGGTCTCCTCACTATTGTCCCTGACGCGCCATACCCACGTTGGCCTGCCATCCCGCCGCACCGCCACACCCCCTTGAGGTTCGCAACACCCTGAATGGAATCAAAGCCAAGGACCGCACCCCCATCGCAGTCATGCAACAGGAGTGCGCTGCCCCCTTGAGCGATCAGCTGGCCGACCGGCTGATTGTTTACGTTGACGGCTCTGTCCTCTCCGATGGCGCCGCTGCCGCTGCCTGCGTCGCCTCATCTCTCGGCACGCTTCCAAAGTGTCGCCTCTCATTCCCGCTTCCTCCACGGCTGCCGAGCTCACAGCCATCAATCTGACACCTGAACTCCTGGGTGAACTTTCCACAGTTACCATGGCCGCGATATTGTGCGACTCCCGAGCTGTGCTCGCTGCGATCTCTCGTGAACAAGATGGTAGTCCTCTGGCCCAACGGGTAGCCCGACAACTCCACGCCATCCGCCTCAGCGGATGCGACCTTCTCCTTCAATGGATTCCCTCACATGTGGGGATACCCGGAAATGAAGCCGCCGACTGTGCCGCGAAAGATGCTCACGGCTCCAGCACCCCTGTCACTGATGTTGTGTGTACTGCGGACGTCGGTCGACTTCTAGTCGCCCGACATATACGCTTGCGGCATCCTGACCCCCACTTTGCCGCCGGCAACTCTCCACGTCTCCTGCCACTTAGGGGATTATCGCGTGCAGCCCTCCGCCGCCTCCTACTGCTGAGAATTGGCTGCCATCGAGCTGCCGAACGCATCCATCGACTCACGGGTCGTGGTAGTCCTTACTGCGCGGACTGTGGCGACCGTGAATCCTTGGAACACCTTCTTCTGCACTGCACCGCCCTGGATTCAAGCAAGATCCCCATGCTTGTGGAATTCGCCCGGGTTGGTCTTCCTCGGACTACCACAAGGCACCTGCTCTTCCCTGACTGCGGCCGCGACACTGTCAAGCGAGCCCTTTCTGCGCTGCTCGTCTTCCAAGATGACAGCGGGCTGTGCGAGTGCATTTAAATTATTATTAAATGCGAAGCATTTCTTAGCGAACCTCGGCGACTTTGAGCGTATCTATCTATCTATCTATCTATCTATCTATCTATCTATCTATCTATCTATCTATCTATCTATCTATCTATCTATCTATCTATCTATCTATCTATCTATCTATCTATCTATCTATCTATCTATCTAGCCGCCTACGACTTTGTGCTCTCCTGGCCGTACCGTTAATGGGATTTATACCAAATTTGGTATGGCTTAACATGACTGTATGACGAACATAAATGGGTGGCCATATCATGAAAATCATGAATAACTTGTCATGAAAAGTATGATTTACATGCCACACTCATGGCGCGCTCGCGGCCGTTTCGTTAGCTTGATATTGCCACGCGCCATTCTTATTTTCACTTTTGTTGTATTCGGTTTTCGCCCACAAAGACCGTCAGCAAAGCTCAGCTCAAACCGCGCCTTATTGTTCTAGAACCTTCGCGATTATTGTAGATCGTTTTGTTAAGATTGCGCGCAAGACGCGACCACTCGAGATTATTCCTGAGCTTGCGTGATGACCAGTGATAAGGCTACAATGTTCGACGCGTGATGCATAAAAGCCGGCGCGCTCCAACGATGTTCCAGTTCATCGACGGTCGACGCTCTGTTCGCCGCTATCAGTACCAGCGTTTATTGCTGTAATCTCACCTTCAGTTTACCGGCCACAAGTTCGGCCCAAATAAAGTGTTTCATCTTAAACTACTGCCTACTGCCTTCGTCAACGTCACGACCACGTGACATCTCGTGGAGGTGCTGGGTAGTAGTTTAAAATGAAACACTTTATTGACCAAACTTGTGGGCCGAACTGTTTCAACGCGAGAACGCGAGGCCGTAAAGCAGCAAGTCGACGAAATGCTACGCGACAACATCATCCAGCCTTCAAAGAGTCCTTGGGCGTCACCCGTGGTGTTAGTGAAGAAGAAGGACGGAACCCTCCGTTTCTGCGTCGATTATCGCCGCCTGAACAAAATCACGAAGAAGGACGTGTATCCTCTGCCACGTATCGACGACGCCCTGGACCGACTCCACAACGCGAAGTACTTTTTCGTCGATGGACCTCAAGACTGGCTATTGGCAAATCGAGGTCGACGAGAGAGACCGAGAGAAGACTGCCTTTATCACACCAGATGGCCTCTTAGAGTTCAAAGTCATGCCCTTCGGTCTTTGCTCGGCACCTGCGACGTTCCAGCGTGTTATGGACACTGTACTGGCCGGCTTGAAGTAGCAGACCTGCCTTGTGTACTTGGATGACGTCGTTGTGTTTTCTTCAAACTTCGACGAGCATCTCCGACGCCTAGAAGCTGTACTTCAGGCAATCAAGGCCTCCGGACTCACCCTGAAGCCAGAAAAGTGCCGCTTTGCATACGAGGAACTTCTGTTCTTGGGTCACGTCATCAGCAAGTCTGGAGTTTGCCCCGACCCACGAAAAACAGCTGCAATCGCTGCCTTCCCGCCGCCCACCGACAAGAAGGCCGTTCGCCGATTTCTCGGCTTGTGCGCCTATTATAGACGCTTCGTCAAGGAATTTTCACGCATCGCCGAGCCACTAACTCAGCTCACGAAAAACGACGTGGAATTCACGTGGGGAGCGGCGCAAGTCGAAGCATTTCAAGAATTTAAACGACGCCTGCAGACGCCTCCAATACTTGCGCATTTCGACGAACACGCCGACACGGAAATACACACCGACGCAAGCAGCGTAGGACTCGGCGCTGTTCTTGTCCAGAGAACTGCCGGCGTGGAAAGGGTTATCAGTTATGCTAGCCGGTCGCTATCCAAGGCGGAAGCCAACTATTCCACAACAGAAAAGGAGTGCCTTGCCATCATCTGGGCAACGTCAAAGTTTCGCCCCTACCTCTACGGCAGGCCCTTCAAAGTTCTGAGCGACCACCACGCCTTGTGTTGGCTAGCTAACCTGAAGGACGCTTCAGGTCGTCTCGCAAGATGGAGTCTCAGACTTCAAGAATTCGACGTTACCGTCGTTTACAAGTCCGGACGACAACACTCCGACGCCGACTGCTTGTCTCGCGCCCCCCGTCGACCCGCCGCCGCTGGATGACCAGGAGGATGACTTCTTCTTGGGAACCATAAGTGCCGACGACTTCGCCGAACGACAGCGCGCCGATCCCGAACTCAAGGGCCTTATGGAATACCTCGAGGGCAAAGCCACCGCGGCTCCAAAGGTATTCAGACGAGGACTCGAGTCGTTTTTCATGCGCAACGGCGTTCTGCTAAAGAAAAACTTCTCGCCACTTCGGGCCGACTCCCTCCTCGTAGTACCTTCGGCATTACGACCAGAAGTTCTGCATGCTTTGCATGACGACCCGACGGCTGGACACCTTGGATTTTCCCGTACGCTGGCAAGGATACAAGAAAAGTACTACTGGCCTCGCCTCACTGCCGACGTCACCCACTACGTGAGGACTTGCCGAGATTGTCAGCGACGGAAGACACCACCGACTAGGCCAGCCGGACTTCTGCAACCCATCGAGCCAACTCGCCGGCCGTTCCAGCAAATCGGCATGGACTTACTGGGGCCGTTCCCGACGTCGAATTCCGGAAACAAGTGGATCGTCGTAGCTACTGACTACCTCACCCGCTACGCCGAGACAAGGGCCCTGCCCAAGGGCAGTGCCGCCGAGGTAGCAAAGTTCTTCGTCGAGAACATCGTACTGCGTCATGGCGCCCCAGAGGTCCTCATTACCGGCAGAGGTACGGCCTTTACCGCGGACCTAACTCAGGCGATCCTAAGGTACAGCCAAACAAGTCACCGCCGGACCACCGCCTACCACCCACAGACCAACGGCCTGACCGAGCGTCTGATTAAGACCATCGCCGACATGCTGGCCATGTACGTCGACGTCGAACACAAGACGTGGGACGCTATCCTTCCGTACGTGACCTTCGCATACAACACGGCCGTGCAAGAAACGATGAAGATGACGCCATACAAGTTGGTCTACGGACGGAGCCCGGCAACGACGCTCGACGCCATGTTACCGAACGTCACCGATGAGGAAAACATCGACGTGACCGCCTACCTACACCGCGCCGAAGAAGCACGATAGCTCGCCCGCCTGCGGATCAAGAATCAGCAGACGACCGACAGCCGCCGTTACAATCTTCGACGACGCTTCGTGGAATACCAGCCCGGCGACCGCGTTTGGGTGTGGACACCGATACGCCGACGTGGACTTAGTGAAAAACTCTTTCGGGCGATACTTCGGGCCGTACAAGGTGCTTCGACGTCTCGGTGCTCTGGACAACGAGGTCGTCCCGGACGGCATAACGAACTCTCAACGGCGCCGTGCGCGACCTGAAGTCGTCCATGTCGTGCGCCTCAAGCCGTATTACGCGCGTTAGCAAACCAGAGGACTGCACTTATTGCTTAATTATTGAACTTTCTTTCTTTATTGTTGCATGCATTTTCCCCCGTGTTCTGTTTTAAGCATCGGGACGATGCCTTTTCAGAGGGGGGCATTGCCACGCGCCATTCTTATTTTCAGTTTTGTTTTATTCGGTTTTCGCCCACAAAGACCGTCAGCAAAGCTCAGCTCAAACCGCGCCTTATTGTTCTAGAACCTTCGCGATTATTGTAGATCGTTTTGTTAAGATTGCGCGCAAGACGCGACCACTCGAGATTATTCCTGAGCTTGCGTGATGACCAGTGATAAGGCTAGAATGTTCGACGCGTGATGCATAAATGCCGGCGCGCTCCAACGATGTTCAGTTCATCGACGGCCGACGCTCTGTTCGCCGCTATCAGTACCAGTGTTTATTGCTGTAATCTCACCTTCAGTTTACCGGCCACAAGTTCGGCCCAAATAAAGTGTTTCATCTTAAACTACTGCCTACTGCCTTCGTCAACGTCACGACCACGTGACAATATACACCAAATTTCGGATGGAGTGAAGTTACTGTATGGCGAACATATATGACAGGTCGCAATATGCAAATCATGACTTGTCATGTGCGACATGACTTGCATGCCACGCTCATGGCGTGCTCGCGGCCGTTTCGTTAGCTTGAGATACACCAAATTTGGTATATAGTGACATGACTGTATGACGAAGATAAATGACAGGTCACAATATGCTAATCATGACTTGTCATGTGCGACATGACTTGCATGCCACGCTCATGGCGTTCTCGCGGCCGTTTCGTTAGCTTGATATACACCAAACTTGGTACTGAGTGACGTGACTGTATGACGAACATAAATGACAAGTGGTAATATGGAAATCATGACTTGTCATGTGACACATGACTTGCATGCCACGCTCATGGCGTGCTCGCGGCCGTTTCGTTAGCTTGATATACACCAAACTTGGTATTGAGTGACGTGACTGTATGACGAACATAAATGACAAGTAGTAATATGGAAATAATGACTTGTCATGTGCGACATGACTTGCATGCCACGCTCGTGGCGTTTTCGCGGCCGTTTCGTTAGCTTGATATACACCAAATTTCGTATAGAGTGGCATGAGTGTATAACGAACGTAAGTGGCAGTTGGTAACATGAAAATCTTGGCATGCATGTCATCTACAACGCCAGTTACATGCCACGCTCATGGTGCGCTTCCGTCCAGTTCGCTAGCTTGACTACACCAAATTGGTGTTGCGCGGCGTGACGGTGTGACGAACATAAATGACAGGTCCTAACATGTAAAACATGACATGCAAATTATGTAAAGCATGATTTGCTCCTTCCTGGCTGCTTCGCATTACATCGATTCCCACAGTGCGTGGGACCTGCCGGCTTTTTTTCTCTCTCTCCCTTCTCCTCTCACTCCTTCATCTCTTGTAGACTCTCTTCTTTATCTCCCCCATACCCCTCCCCCGTGCACCACTGCTGAGGTGTCTTCCCCTGAGAGAGACAATTGCGGGGTGCACTTTTCTCTTCATTTCTTAATTCTTCAAAAATCACTACCCCCCCTGAAAACCACTTTGCAAGCTCAGGCGGAGGTAGGCGGCCCTCGTAGAGCTGAAGCTTTCGGTGAAATTTGGCAAAGTGACATTAGCTTCCATCTTCTGGAAGGCCGGCAGGAACAGAGTGACAAGGGCTGCAACCGAAAGCTGTAACACGCAAAAAGCGCGGTACATCAGAGGCGCTGTCCATCGTACTGCGTCCGTGCCCACTGAAGAAAGCGTCATGCTTCCAAGCTTTTATCCCGGCCAGTGAATCTGACGTCAACGCCGGCTCCGTGGATGTGCTGGGAGTGATGGCGTAGCGGCGCATAAGAAAGCCACTTTGCAACCTCAGGCGGAGGTAGGTGGCTTGCTTATCAATCAATCAATCAATCAATCAATCAATCAATCAATCAATCAATCAATCAATCAATCAATCAATCAATCAATCAATCAATCAATCATGTTTTAGGGGCGAAGCTCCTTAGGGCATAGGCTAGTCCGGCGTCGTCCTGCGTTGTCGTCGTAGGCACCCCTGTGCGATGACGATGATGCTGCCATCAGGGCACAGCACATGGAATGTACCCACTATGCGTCATAACGATGACGCTGATGACGATGATGACGATGACGATAGCGATGCCATACAACACATGGCGTCGCGATATGGTCTCGCATACATATCGTTGGACCACATGCAACCAACCACCATCCGAGGAACCTGCATCGATCTCGTCTTTGCAAACTTTCGACTACGACCCATCCAGGAAGCGCTCTCCCTCCATTTCACCGACCATAAAGCTGTTATAATGAAGGGGGAACGGAAGCCACGGCTTATGTAAACGGTAACCACGAGCAACGAAGAAAGGAAAGCAAAACGGAAAATCACGGCTCACGAATAAAATATTAATTTCTTGTATATATACACACAATGTTTGTCACGTCTTTGATGATGTACTGGGCGAATTTCACGGAAGATTCACGGTTTACCGATAAACCTCCGGAGCTTCGCCCACTCATCATCATTCACTCCGCGGATATGTTGTGATTTGTTTATTTGCGTTCTTCGTTTACACGATAAAAAAGAAAAAAAAGGTGGCAAGAGAAAAAGCGGCTTCGTCGCAGCTTGACAGAGCTCCTGCCACCCGTACATAGGCAACACACAGCAAAATACATAAGCAAAAAATGAATACAGAATAAAGTATTAATCTTCTATTTACACTTCAACGGCCTCACAGAACGCCTGTGTAACACAATATGAAATAAAGGAATAAATACAAACAATACGAACAATAGACACGAACAGTGATGAAACTACATCGGGACATGTATTTACTAATTACTAGAAGTTATTGTACACCATTATATCATAATACCATTGGTGATAATCAGATACAGTATAATTGAATGAAGAAAATTTATTTAAGGTGCAGAGTTTTTTTTGTTTTTTTTTAGGCCACGCAGAGTTCGAGTATTTCTTTTTTTGTTAGTGTTAATATATCTATGTCTCGTGCATAGTATGCGTTTAATGTAAGTTGCATTGTGTGTTTAACTCTCTCTGTACCATAATGTGTGCGAGAGAAGGGAATTTCATATAGTGGTTTGTACCTAAAGGGATACAACGCGACTGTTTCCTTTAAGCTTGCTAGGTCTGAAAACTTGTCAAGTTTGCCAAGCATAGCAGTTTTATACATTATTAGTAATTTATGGGTGTATATTTTTTCTGATTTTATAATTCTATATTTACGAAAAAGTGGATCTGTGTGTTCTAAGAACGGGGCGTTTTCAATAGACCTTAGTGGTTTTTTCTGTATTAATGTAAGTTTATGTAGGTTTGTAAGTGTGGTGTTTCCCCACACTGATGCGCAGTAGTACAAGTGGTAGTTAAGCAAAGCGTAGTATAGAGTCCGTTTCACATTAGCCGGAAGAATGTTGCGACAACGACTCAGCACACCAGCAGCTTTACTTAATTTAGTCAGTAAGTTTTTTATGTGCTCATTCCAGGACATGTGTTCCATAAAGATAACTCCCAGTAATTTTACAAATTTTTAAATGGTGATTTTTTTTAGTGTTTGCGATGGGAGGCACCGAGCACCAGTGGTGCTCCGAAAGGAACGACACACACACAGTTCCACACCACGCCCAACTTACCCTCGGCAGTAGCGGGGGTGTTTATATATATCAAATGGCGGCGCCCCCTGGCGCCATACAACAGAACAAAGTATATTACAATATACAACATTTATCCTCTCCTTAACAAAAAGAATTAAGCTATATGTAGTCTTCCAGGTACCGTGAACGCCGGCGCCCTCGTTGAGGCCGTGCCGATTGGTGTAGTGGTTGAGGTCGTGACGTGAGGGACGACGATCGTTGGCGTGACTCTGATGACTCCACGTCTTGCTGAAGCTGCGCATCTTGGGTGTCTCGAGGTCCCTGCAGACTTACAGGCGGTGACACAGTGGGTGGCATAGAAGGTGGCAAAGAAGGTGGCACAGTGTTTGCGGTGTAGCGCCATCATCATCAGCATTTTGACTAGCCACCGCGCTGCGCCTCTCGTGCAGCTCATGCTGAGCTCGAGCCGCGAGACAGAACGGGTTCACGCGCCTGGCGGAACTGGACGCCAGCAGCTGCCGCCGCTCCGTTTGGCCTTCGCTCAATAAAGTGGCGAGACAGCGGCACGGCCACGTTGGCCGCCTTCACGACGACGTCTCTCGTCTCTGTCCATCGCTACAGTGGTGACCCGGACAACACGCCTTTCGACGAGCGGCCGCTGCCATGTTTCGATGTCCCTACCCGCAAGTGCCGCCGTTCAACCCGGTCTACCCCCGAGTATGGTTTAAGCAGCTGGATGCCATTCTCATGGTGCATGGCGTCACCGCACAACCGGAGATGCACGCCGTCCTCCTACACGCCCTCCCGGTTGAGCTCCGTCATCTCGCGGCCGCGTCGACATCCAGCCAGCAGCCATACGACGACCTCTGCACAGCGGTGCTGGCCTCCTACGGGGAAATCTACCGCCCGCTTCCTATGAGCCGCGAGTTCCGGGTTTCCCCTCCGTCGACTCTAAAAGCCAGCCCGCAGCTCTCCCTTTACTACGACATTTCTTCCCCGGCTACGATTCCTTCTACCTCGGGTCCGGACACAGGAACACCCATTCCTGCTCCCGACAACGACGACCAGGTAGAAGACGCCCCTGCGTTGACAGACCTTCCCGAGGACCTCTTCGAGGGTCCCCGAGGGTACGAGGGTCCGTCACGCATGCCTGCCACTCGCCCGTCTTCCCCAACCTCGACGGCTCGTGACACCTTGAAGCCGTCAGACTGCAGTACGGCTACCTTGCCGCACGCCCTGGAGTCTGCCACGGCCGCGGATCATCCCCCCGCCCGCTGTTCGCGCTCCGATTGCGGAGGCGTCGCCGTCGACGATTACTAACGAACGCGAGTTTCCGTCGACCCCATTGCTCTGCGTCATTTGCCAGCAGCAACCAGCCTCGCCCTCGCAGTCTCCCGCAGCCGAAGTTCCAGCCCCCAACCAACTACGGCCGAACTTCAACGACGCGGCAACTATGACTGACGCGCCTGAGGACGACGTGCCTGGCCCTGCTATGGCAGAGCAGATCACTCTTGCCCGACCTATCACAGAGGAAGCCATTGACCACGCTGATCTGTGCACCAGCCCTCGTGCGCCGACTACTGAAAGTCGTTCGACGTGCACAGGTGCGCCGGCCAACCCTCCTCTAGAGTGCACGCCTGCAGTGTTCCACGGCATCCATCCTCCGGAACCGTTGACGCAGGACGGCAGCCACCAAACGGGTGTCCACAATGCAAACGCGCTCGTCACAACGACAACGACGCCCAATTGGACCCCATCTTTATCGCACGTGGCTCTACGTCGACAAAACCACCGCACTCGGCGTCAGTCAAGACGGCATTTTTTCACCCGCTCTCTTACGGCGCCACGTGGTGCAGGCATGGTCCTTGAGACGACTCCAGCGTCTACCTCTACCCGACGCACTGGCCACCCACTTCCCCTGCACCTCAATACGCGCTGTACACGTGGTGCGGTTGTTCGAGACCGATGTCGCCGCATCCGTGGACTTGTGTACCCGTGCCAGCACACCGAACGCCCTACAACGCCGAGGTTGGTGTTGCGCCGACACCGCAGTCCACACCAGCACTCCCGACCCACGGCCAACGTTACCGCCCAATGTCGTCGACACCAACTGCTCCTCCTGACAGTTTGTTGCTGTCCTGCTTCTCGTCCGCTGCGCAACTCCCAGAGCCGCCCACCAGAGAGCCATTGGCTCCCGATGGACCCTTCACATTGACGACTGGACTACCCACGGACCCTTTCGACTTGAGTTGTAACCACTTGTATATACGCCTTCATAGTTTTTCAGTACGGGTTCATTTCTGCAGGGGGGAGTAATATGTAGCGCCATCATCATCAGCATTTTGACTAGCCACCGCGCTGCGCCTCTCGTGCAGCTCATGCTGAGCTCGAGCCGCGAGACAGTTAGAACGGGTTCACGCGCCTGGCGGACTGGACGCCGGCAGCTGCCGCCGCTCCGTTTGGCCTTCGCTCAATAAAGTGGCGAGACAGCGGCACGGCCACGTTGGCCGCCTTCACGACGACGTCTCTCGTCTCTGTCCATCGCTACAGCGGTATCGGTATCGGATAATCGTACCGTTGTAGTGATTGTGTTGGGGGCTCTTTCAGTGTGCTCTTGGAGAGCTTTGACGCATGCCAGATAGTGCTGTCATTCAGACGATAAGTGTTACGGGCTACCTTGGAATAAATTACCCTAGGGCGTGAATACTGGGAGGAAGCTTTTCCTTGTCCTTTCTGATGCACCCGTACTTGGTCACCAGGTTGAAAAGAATTGTGGTGGGCAGGACGTCTGCGATTAGCATCCTCCTGCATTTTACGCTGATAGCATTCAACACGTTGTCGCAGTTCCTGGTACTCGTTATATGGGTTCTCATGAAAACTGTGCGCGGAGAAGCCTACAATATGCAAACGCGTTCGAGGTTTGCGACCACGCAGCAAGTAAAACGGAGACAAATTAGTTGCAGTGTGCAGAATGGTTCGATATATTGCGACGTAGTCGAGAACAGTCCATTTTAGGGGCCTTCGTTCCTGAAGGGCACACTGAATGAATGACTTGAAACGCGATTAAGCCGCTCAACCTGCCCGTTAGATTGGGGAAAATAAAGTGAAGATCTGATGTGCTTGATTCCCCTCTGTAGCGAGATATGTTTCGAATTCAACAGAGGTGAACTGGGGGCCATTATCAGTGACGATTTCCTCGGGCAGTCCTCTCTAGAAAAAAACTGAGGTTAAAAAGCCTATTACAGATTGACTAGTTACACATGGTGTGAACATCACCTCGGGCCACTTCGAGTAGTAGTCTACCATGACTATGGCATACTGACAGTTTTGAGGCGCTGAATGAAATGGGCCCATTATGTCTACAGCCACCTTCACCCAGGGTCGGAGGGGATATTCGGTCGGCTCTATAGGCCCCTGTCGACTCTTGGCCGACTTGTCAGAACTGTTGCAAGTTTGACAGTCGCTTACATACTGCTCGACATGTTTGCGAAAAGCTGGCCACCAGTAGGTGCAGCAAACCAGGTCTTGCATTCTCACCATGCCTGGGTGCCCTGTATGCGCGAGTGCGAGCACTTGTTTCTGTAGTTGGCTGGGAAGAACAACTTGGTCCCCTCTCAGTAGGATGCTATCTGTAGTAACTGACATCCGGAAAGCAGATAAGCCAGCAAGAAAAGAAAGGTTTATTTCAACTGTAAACGTGCTTAAGTAGATGAAGCGGCGCCCTTCTCTGCACTTGTGGTGGCCGATACAAACGGCACATGCTGCACTGCTCCGCCGGTACGTCACCGCACGACGTCACTTCATCACATCCCTCCGCACTAGTCATCGAACCCATAACGGCGCACTGCACGTCGTGTACGGGTGGAGCGCCTCAATTCCACTGGTTCGGCAGGGGCAGGCGCAGGCACCAAACTTGAGGGTTCGGGTAGCGCAAACGAGGCACTGGTACCACCTGCAGTGGTCACGGGTGTTGGGTCCCAAGCCCTTCGTACGTGATCCCGATGTCGTCGATGCGCGCTTCCATCTGCCGTCAGGACGTCGTACATAACGTGACCCCGGCGCCGCAGCACACGCGCCGCCAACCACTTTGGACCTGGGCGAAAATTCCTCATATAAACAGAGTCACCGCACTGAAAACTTCGTGGGGGTAACTGCCGCATGCATTCCACATGCATCGTGTCGGGATGCAGTCTTGCCAGGCTTGACCTCAGGTTCCTTCCGAACATGAGCTCTGCAGGGGCCTTGCCTGTCTCCGAGTGGGGGGTGGAATGCTGCTTGAACAAAAACCGAGAGACTTTGCACGCTAGAGTTCCTTGGCTCTGCTTTTTAAGGGCACACTTCAACTCACGAACCATGCGTTCTGCTCTGCCATTGCTTGACGGGTGATAAGGGGCAGTATACATAGATTGAATGCCATTTAGCTTAAGGAAAGACTGCATTTCTTCACTCGTAAATACTGCACCGTTGTCGGACACGATTAAGTCCGGCAGCCCGTAAGTTGCAAACATCTTGCGTAGTCGTTCTATCACGACTGGCGCGCGCGCCGACGTCATCATTTCCACCTCCGCCCAGTTTGAGAACGCGTCAACTACCACCAGAAACATGACACCGTTAATAGGCCCCGCAAAATCGAGATGTATTCTGCTCCACGGCCGCTCCGGTTTTGTCCAAAAGTGGGTTGGCACCCTAGGTTCACTCTGCCGGTTTTCTTGACATGCCGTGCAGTGCCGCATAAATTCTTCAATCTGCGCATCCATGCGAGGCCACCATACATGTGATCTCGCGACAGCCTTCATGGCCGATACCCCTGGATGCTCTGCGTGCAGCAGGACGAGCACACGCTTTTGCAAAGCTTCCGGGACCACTACGCGGTTTCCCCAGACCACGCAGTCTTTGTGCACGGACAGCTCGTGCTGTCTTACCTCGTATGCGCCGTATTCTTTAGGTACGCGTTCTTTCCGCCAGCCGTCGACGATCCATCTCCTCACCCTTGATAGCTGGATGTCCTGCGAAGTACATGATGCAATATCCCCGGCGGTGACTGGTGGGTACTCTACGGCTTCCAGGAGTAAGACGTCACCTGGAAGCTCAGCGTCTTGATGACATCCTGGAGCCGGCAACCTGCTGAGACAGTCCGCGTTAGCGTGGTCCTGCGTTTTGCGGTACTCGAGTTGGTACTCATACGCCGAAAGCATTAAACTCCAACGCAGCATGCGAGGCGACAGCACTTCGGGAATTTGCTTTTCCCTCCGGAATATTCCTAGAAGCGGTTTATGATCTGTGAATATTAACAAATTTCCGCCCCGCTAAGTATTGATGAAAATGCCGGACACCAAACACAACGGCTAACGCTTCTCGGTCAATTTGGGCATAGTTCCGCTCAGCCTTCGTAAGTGTTCTGGATGCGTATGCAATCGGCTGCTCATTTCTCGTGTTGTCACAGTGAGCCAATACAGCACCCACACCCACCGGGGACGCATCACATGAAAGTATCAAGGGAGCGCTTTCGTTAAAATGTACCAGCAAGGAGTCTGAAGTTAACGACTTCTTAAGACATTCGAACGCCTCTTGGTGCTGCTCATCTCACTTCCAGTTAGCATTTTTATCTAACAGCCGGTAAAGCTTCTCTGCTGTTTCAGACCTACCGCGCAAGAAACGATTGTAAAAGTTTATCATACCCAGAAACACCTGTAGTTCTTTCTTGTTGGTTGGGGCTGGGGCTTTGTGGATGGCTTCTACTTTGGTTTCCGCCGGATAGACGCCTTTTTGGTCAATGCGATGGCCCAAGAACTCCAGGCTTTGCTTAAAAAATTCGCATTTGTTTGCCTGCACCCTGAGTCCAGCCTTGGCCAGCCGCCTAAATACGTCGGTGAGCACGTGCTCATGTTCCTCTTCTGTTTCACTGACCACGAGAATGTCGTCCAGGTATACGGCAACTTGGGGAAGTGCAGCTAGTATTGTGCCCATGGCCCTTTGAAACAGACCAGGTGCCACAGATACGCCATACGGCAGTCGACGAACTTTGTAGAGTCCTTGTACTGCGTTTATCGTGAGTAGTTCAGCGCTCTTTTCGTCCACTAGCAGTTGTTGATACGCCTGAGCCAGGTCTAATTTTGAGAAAATGCGGCCTTTGCCAAGCTTAGCAAAAAGCTCTTTGCTGGTCGGTAAGGGATAGACGTTGCTCTTAACAGCAAGGTTGACTGTGATTCGATAATCCCCGCAGATCCTGAGCGAACCATTCTTCTTTCGCACCACCACAATGGGGGTAGCCCATTCTGAATATTGAGTCGGCTCCAAAATTCCAAGGGCCACGAGCCTATTCAGTTCGGTCACAACAGCATCCTTCAAAGCAAATGGCACGCTTCGACATTTAAGGAACCGCGGTGATGCATCGTCCTTCAGCTCGATGTTAATAGGCGGCAACGCCGCGCCAGGCAGCGACTCGCTGAAAACTTCCGGGAACCTGGCAGCGAAAACGTCCTGCTTTCTACTACTGATGTGATGAAGACCTGTTACTTCTATCTGCAGTGCCCTGAACCAATCTCGGCCAAGCAGCGTGTTCCCTTCGTTCTTGACAACCAGTAACGGCAACTCGCAATTTCTGCCCTTGAACTTTACTGGCACCATCATTTTCCCTAACACTTCGAGACCCTGCTTGGTCCAGGTGACGAGCTGCGTGTCTGGTTGTTGCAGCTTCCCATGCTTTGCCACTGCAAGTCTTTCAAACTCTTTCTGGCTGATAATGGACCGCGCTGCTCCCGAATTCACTTCCATTTTCACCTGCTCACCGGCAATCTCAACATCGACAACGTACTTTGGAGCACCATTTGTTACTTGGCTAATGCAAAACAATTGACTGTATTCCGTTCCCGCAGCGACAGTAGCTTCATCCAGCTGACCTTGTTCGTGCGTCTGAGTGCCCCGACAGGCTTTCGCTATGTGCCCTTTCTGTGAGCAGCTGAAGCATACAGCGTTCTTGAAACGGCAACGCATCGCCCTGTGATTTCCAAGACATCGAAAACAGCGCCGCTCAAACTGCTGACACGCCCCCGCGGCACGTTCGCTTCCCCTTTGTTCCGTGCCTTCCTTCATGGCTTGCGTGCCCACTTTTGCGGTCATTTCGTGCTGGACTTCTGTCTCGTGTCGGGTTGCCCTTATAGCTTTCTGCTGTTTAGCCGTAGTTTCCGCCGTCACTGCGAGCTCGTATGCGGCTTCGAACGTCAGCTATTTTTCTGCCAAGAGGCGTTACTGAACCACACCATCAGCGATTCCGAAAACCAATCGGTCGCGGAGCATTTCATCAAGCGGGAACTTGTCCTCGCCGAATCCACAGTTCCCGGCTAATCTGCGCAGAACGGCTACGTAGTCAGCAACAGATTCCCCGCTTTCCTGGTCCCGTTTCGAGAACACATACCTCGAATAGAGTACGGATGGCCTTGGCTGGATGTGTTTCTTGACGGTGCCGATGATAACCTTCTAGTCGACATTCGGTGGTCGCAGAGGCTTGACGAGCGTCGCTATCAGGGAGTATATTTCCGGTTCGCAACAGCTCAGCAACACAGCCCTTTTCTCTGCATCCGTGGTCAGCTTGTTGACGGCACACGACAGTTCGATGCGCTCGACGTATTCTTCCCATGTCGCACCACCGTTCACATCAAACTCTGCAATGCGGCCGGTCCACGCCATTTCGTCGATTCCGACGGCCCACACGGGCGAGACCGTGCTTCGTCGCCACTGTAGTAACTGACGTCCGGACAGCAGATAAGCCAGCAAGAAAAGAAAGGGTTATTTCAACTGCAAACGTGCTTAAGTAGATGAAGCGGCGCCCTTATCTGCACTTGTGGTGGCCGATACAAACGGCACATGCCGCACTGCTCCGCCGGTATGTCACCGCACGACGTCACTTTATCACACTACCTACCACCGAAAGTTCGCTCCTGACCTCGTAGTATGGATGCAGTTCCTTAGGAAGTTGGTTCTTTGTAGGCCAGCTATTTATGGTATATTCCATGACTTGTGTCAGTGATGGGTTACAGGCCGTGGCCTGTTGTACTTCAGACTTGGATATCATGGCCTCAACCTGGGCGACTACTTCTTCCTCAAAAGCAAAAGAAGGTTCAGAAGTGTCAAGGGGGTGGCGAGAGAGAGGGCATCTGCTACCTTATTCTGCTCGCCTTTGTGATACTGGACGGTGAATGTGTAGTTGAGAAGACGAGCTGTCCACCTACCTATTCTTAGTGGTTTCCTCCCAGAGCCCTTTTCAGACAAAATAGTAGGCAATGTCTGGTGGTCCGTGATTAGCGTGAACTTTCTTCCCCAGAGGTAGACATGCCACTTTTCACAAGCCCATAAACAAGCCAACGCTTCTTTTTCACCAGTGGAGTACCTGCGTTCAGCTGGAGAGAGAGAACGAGAAGCAAACTGAATAGTTCGAGTGTTTTCTCCATCGGTCTGTTGCACAACAGCACCAAGCCCGTAATCCGAGGCATCTGTGTACACCACAATAGGAAGAGTTGGGTCAAACAGTGATAAAAGGGGCGCATCATGGAGGTACTTTTTTACGTTCTGAAAACTATTTTCAGCAGCCACATCCCAGTTGAATGAGACATCTTTACGCAGCAAAGGACGAAGTTGCTCCACTACATGGGCTACAAGACATGGGCTACAAGAACCTGACTGGTTCTTGTAGAACCTCCACAATGGGCTACAAGAACCTCCACTACATGGGCTACAAGAACCTGACGGTTCGACAAAATAACGCGTAAACAATTCTTCAGACAGAATGGAAACTGACGAGCGAGTGTCTACAAATAAAGATAAATGCTTTCCGTTCCCCTCAACATCGGCGTAAAATCCCGGTGTGCGGAGATCCGGTTGGGTGTCTGACAGGGCCATAGACACGATCCGAACGCCTAGGCCTGCAGAGACTGGAGGCTTGCTGACGCCATGCTGGTGGTGACCGCGCGAAGGGTCTACTGCGACACACCGTGGCAAAATGTCCCCTCTTGGCACACTGGTAGCAAACTGTGCCGCGCGCGGGGCAGTTCTGAGTAGGAGCATGCTGATAGCCACAGTTGGGGCAGCCAGTTGCAGAATTGGATGGCCGGTTGTAATGCTGACACGTCGACGAAGGTGCAGCGAGTTGCTGACGGCGGGGTTCGGTAGAAGGTGTGAAAACCCGCGGCAAAGGACGGTGCTGCGCCGGACTTTTGATGTAGCGCTGTGTTTAGCTGTACAAGCGCTTCAGGCTCGTATTCTTTGAGGCGACGCTGGACGCGGTCAGCATCATTGATGATCTTCACGGCCTTCTCAAACGTAAGTGTGGGCTCCTCGACAAGCAAACGTTCACGCAGCCGCGTAGAAGTCAATCCAATGAGTAATTGTTCGAGCAGCAGCTGGTCCTTCAGTTCACCGAAGTCGCACTGGTTAGCTGTATCTTGCAATTCGAAGAGAAAATCCTGGGGGGAAGACTCGCCTTGCGCGAGGTTCCGAAACGAGAGTCTGGCTGTGGCTACTGCATCTGGAGGGCTGAACTTGGCCGTTAGCGTTTAAACCAATACAGGGTAGGCGTCTTTGGTTGACCCCGGCGTTTCCGATGCCGCGGCGAGTGCAACCCGTGCCTGCCTCTGACCTTCGGCTCCAAGCAGTGTTTTCAGCAGTGCGGCTTTGCGTTCCGCGGAAAAACTTTCGCCGCCAGCGGCAAGCAAATATGTTTCAAAATCTTCAAGCCACCGCGTCCACGGTACTGTTGGTCTTCCCGGATGGTTCCAAAATACGGGCGGCTTTCCCTATCAAGTCGGCCATGTCGCAGCTGCGTGGCGTTGCGTTATCACCTGGCGTTTCTCTGACCTTACTGGGGGCGGTGGCTCGCTATCTGCGACGCGATAAGCGGCGATGCGCTAAGAGCGAGGGCTGTGAGGATGTACTTTTGGGCTAGTTGGTTCATACTTGTGGTGAAACAGCGCCAGCGAAAACGAAGGACTGGACGAAGAGGGAACGACGCATACACAAGGCGCACTAACAACTGAAAGTTTATTCACTTGATGCGCAGGATAAATACTGGCTGTACATGAATACTGGCTGTCATGTGCAGCCAGTATTTATCCTGCGCATCAAGTGAATAAACTTTCAGTTAGTGCGCCTTGTGTATGCGTCGTTCCTCTTCGTCTAGTCCTTCGTTTTCGCTGGCGCTGTTTCACCACAAGCGAGGGCTGCCGAAGAGCGAGCGCTGCCGTTCGCTGCGATGCAAGCAGACCGAAAGGGTATCGCCGCATCTGATGTTGCCGATGATCTGCTTCATGGCTGCTGGTTGCCGTTGGCGAGCGGCGGAAGGTGGAAGGCTTTCAGGACGCATGTCGGCTGTGCGATTGTAGTGTTTGCGATGGGGGGCACCGAGCACCGGTGGTCCTCCGAAAGGAACGACACGCACACAGTTCCACACCACGCCCAACTTACCCTCGGCTGTAGCGAGGGTGTATATATATATCAAATGGCGGCGCCCCCCTGGCGCCATACAACAGAACAAAGTATATTACAATATGCAACAATTTGGTAGGGACCTAGTGTTATGTGCCCAGATGCTATTTCTACAGATCCCTGTGGACGAAACAGGACACATTTCGTTTTAGATTCATTTAGGTTCAGCGTATTGTTTTTGCACGACACGTATAGTTGCTGACAAAACGTCGTAGCTTTAGGTATTATTTCGTTCATGTTTATTCCTGCTATAAGGGCTCAGCAATCATCTGCGTATATGAGGTACTGGCACTCATCATACATTCGTAGGATGTCGTTTATGTAGAAGAGGAGAAATATTGGGCCCAATATACTTCCCTGAGGAACTCCGGACTCAATGGGCATTATCCTGGATTTATGTTTGCCTAATTCGACGTATTGCTGGCGGGACATTTTAAATAGCTTTTAATTAGTTGCAAAGCCGTTCCTCTAAAACCATAGCGTTCTAATTTATCAAGTAGTATTAAATGGTTGACTCGGTCAAATGCCTTGCTGAAATTTAAAAAGATACCTAATG
>JALIZH010026816.1:0-19896 GCA_030522465.1 Rhipicephalus appendiculatus
GACGTTATGAAAGATTTCGTTGACATATGTATGCTTCTAGCACAATTCTTGAGGGAGCACTAGGGAACGACCCTGTTCAGAAAATATTTCTTTCTGTACGTTGAGACGTTCAAGAGGATCTCCGCTTATACGTTAGGAAGGAATTCATAGGCGCAAACCAACCAAGAACATGGGTGATAGAAAGGACATGAACAAGCGCCTACACGTTCTTGTACATATGGGCAGGTTGTGCTATGTACATGAGTATAACGCCGTTCGTTCCCATCGATCCACCTGAGTAGTGAAGATCGATCGCCAGCGATGGATAATGGGAAATAAAAACTAGAGTGAAAGTAATCCTAAAACTAATCAGTCGTGCCAGCCCTGCCATGACGCTTGAACGTTAAGGCAACAATGCGACGTGCAACAAGGTTGTAAATTTCGCCTTGACGTAGTACACGTTGGTTCTCACGTTATGGCAACAATACGTTTTACTAGGTTGAAAGAACGAGTGAACGAAAGAATTAATGGAATTCAATCAATCAATCAATTTATCTTATATTATCTCCCCTCCTGTTCAACCTCGTCATGCTGGGGCTCCCCAGCAGACTACAGGAAATCGAAGGAATCCACCACGCGCTGTACGCAGATGACATCACCATCTGGGCTGACCGCGGCAGTGACGGACAAATTGAGTACGCGTTGCAAACGGCTATTCACAAAGTCGAAGATTACCTCCAGGGACCCCTGTCGTCGAGGTGGGCCACCGCTCTGCGCAGCTCAGACCTCGGCATGCAAACGTGGGCAGTCCAGCAAGCCCGTGAGGCGGCGTTGAGGCAAGGCCTTGACGTTCCCCCGTGGGAGACCCTAAGCCCGGGTCGTGTTAAAACTTGCCGGACGTTTAATAAAGTTGTATCCACCACCATCCACCATTATCCACAGAAGGGCTTCCAGAGAAGGCGGGACTAAAACCTTCTTCCCAGATTCGGAATTTACTTGAGCTTGGGAAGGAGGAAAGCAACATAGAAAGAAGGTAGCTGGTGTTTCTGTATGCATTACTCGGGTTTTGTTTTATAAAAGAAACGTACTAATTCATGATTGTCATCTAGCCCGTGGCAGGGGCGTAGCCAGAAATTTTTTTCGGGGGGGGGGGGGGGGGGGCACCTCCTTGATTTCGGGCAGGGCACCTCCTTGAAATGGCCATTTTTCGCTATGTATGCCATAGCGAAAAAAAATTTCGGGGGGGGGGTGGCACGTGCCCGGTGTGCCACCCCCTGGCTACGCCAGTGGCACGTGGTGACAGCTTTAAGAACTGAAGGTTATGGACATGACAACCAAGATCTGGACAGCGCACGATCACGATGCACCGCCTGTTCTAGAAAGCTTGGGAAAATAAGTCGACCTTTTATTGGCAAAATCTAAGGGAAAAAAGCTGCAACAACCGCAGTGCGTCAACTTTAACTACGATTCTGTGAATGGGGCTCACACGTATGGCAACGCGTTACTTACAGCGAACAAATCCTCTCTGTGCCGGCGAACAGCTCGACTCCCGCGTGGTGGACGGCGACGACACCACCTGCTCCGACTGCCTTCGTTCCTGAAAAAGCGCTTGCATAATGTAACCTAGCTTCAACTCATCATTAAACCATCTACAACTTGAGCCAGCGGCCCTACCGCGTATTGGCAAATGGAACGAGACATGCTGGCACCAGCTCCCGAAGATACGACGATATTGCCGCACCCGTGACATTTAGAGATGTCCACGACATAGGAGGTACGCGTTTTATGACGACGAAAATTCTTTCCTTACTTGGCGCATATACCTCTCTTATTGCACACGATACAACACGCTGACTGAAGTACGACTTCAGCGCCCCATTCAAGCCTACATGACGAGTGCATGCAGGCCTTCCTTTATAGTCGAAGTTCAGGGGATAACATTCCTAGATTGATCGCTCATTTCTACAAGCAATAAATGCCTAATGTCACGTCAGAACGTTAGCAATGTCAAGCTTGTGTATTGCGAAACTTTCATTTTAACACCCACTCCAGCAATACATGCAACCCGCTCAGGTTAAAGTGGTGATTAATGAAAATTTGCCATAATACAACGCACGAATGTCTAGAAATTGGTAGGTAGGAGCCGTTTTGAATATAATTAGGGCTCTTGAAGATGATGATAGCTGCACACGATTAAGCTATCCATAATAGGACAGCTACACGTGTTTGGAATCCGCCTTTATGACGGCGCCACTGCGCATGCGCTCTTCCCCTGGCGGGAAGTATCGTAACGCTGCGACAGGGGTTTCCGCAAGCCTTTCCATCTCAAAGGCTTTTCTTCTGGAGAGCCCGGTTGTCCTGGATCTCTCCGCGAAGGTCCGCCCCGCTACCAAAACGGCAGAGGGCAGCACAGGAAATAAAATATGGCGAAGCTTGCACCAAGGCGCGCAAGGCTTGAAACAGCGAAATTTGAAGATTCTGAAGACTAATCTGGTTATTTCTAGGTTGTTTCTAAGCCTTAGCTAGGTGATGCAGGTTGTTTTTAGGTTGTTTCTAGGTAGTTGCTGGGCATTGGCTAGGTGATGCTAGGTTATTTTACGTTGATTCTCAGCGCAGATCGGTACGAGTTAAACCACAGACAGTCACAAACACGACACGGATGTCTAAACTCCAGAGACGGAAACTCGCGCTGAAACCAAGCGTTCACAACTGTCATAGACCTACGGGCATGTCGTCGTTGGCTAGTTTTATCCCCAAGAAATTAAAAAGAACGTAAAAGAAGAGGGGGGAGACCCGTGCCACCGAAATGTATGACGGGTTGAAGCCAATTAACAAAAATGAAAAGGGCGAGTACTCCCAAACGTATAATTCCGGAGAAAAACCAATTATGGGAAAAAACAAAACAAAACAAAACAATTCGGTGGGTTGTGGTGGGATGGGTACATAGGGGTTCCATCGCTTCAGGGTCTTCTCGCAGCCGGCCGTTGCCTTGCCCGTTCCCTCGTATTCTCTCGAATTTACTCGCGGTCTTCGGCTCGCTGCCATCGCCTTCGCAGCCATTTATTGGACTAATTGTTGCCTTCTTCATATTTAGTGGACGAGTGGTGAGTAGTGACATATACCCAATTTCTGTGGCACATACCCGTTTATGTCGATCTGACAGGCCGCACGCACAAATCACGGCTAGCTTAAACAGCTTATTCGCTGTTAAAAAGGTGGATTGCGAACTCAAGTGACGGTCTTCACTCACCTTCGAACCCGGTGTTTTATCGAAGGCACAGACGGCGTTCGGTGATGGCAGAGCATTGTCCACGGAAAGTGCCATAGTTGGCTGCGGCTCTTGACCGGTATCGGCACAAGATGACCGGTCAAAGCCCCTGGTGGCAGCCGACTTATCGGGTGACTGGCCCGTGTCCAGACTCGATCTAGGATCTGTGGAGACAGCGACAACTAATGCCGAAAAAACGCTTCTAGGCGTGCATTTGTAAGAACGTAAACATGATCAGCTGAGAATTTTTTCTGACATTTATGTCGATAAAGATCGTAGGTACGTTGTTTCGTAGTTATGAAAGCAACATCAACGGCATTGTTCGACTGTTTCACGAAGTCACGAAAAGTTAATTCACATTCCCGCATGCCAAAGGCACTGCAGGATTACCTCTATCTAGCGGCGAAGAGTGCTGGCCAGCCGTAGGACTGCTACTCCCCGATAGTCCCGTCTGCGGACTGGACGCGCTGTGGTGCACGGGAGAGGCTGTAAGACGTCAAATTATTAAAGGAGCCCTGACAGCGAAAGTTTTGTTTGGGACATTTTTTGAGCAATTTGTAGCTTTGCATCTGGTAATGCCGAAATTGAATCGTAAACGCTCTAACGCATCGTATAATTAATGCTAGCGTCGTTTATTCAGAACGATTCCTCGTCAGTTCGAAACGCCCGCCTAAATATCATAAGACACTAGCGCCCCACAGCGGGGCAGCGCCTGAGACTACCTGCGCTCAAGCTTCGATGACGCTGCACGCGCCATTTTCAAATAGGGGGACCATCGGGCGGTGAAGAATGAAACGATGTGGGTGCTCTGAGCGTGTCCCCCTCAAAAATAGAAAAAAAATCACGCCATATCCACGAAGTGAATGATGATAGTGGGCGAAGCTCGATCGTTTTCATCCATGGCAGAAAAAGAATGTGTGGTCTGGAACGCACTTATATTTCATGGTCATCAGCGTCATCGTCATCGTTATCACGTGTAGTGAGTACATTCCACTATACTGGAACGCGCTTATACTTCATCGTTATCACGTGTAGTGGGTACATTCCACTATACTGCGTCATCATCTTTATCACGTGTAGTGGGTACATCTTCCACTATACTGGAACGCGCTTATACTTCATCGTTATCACGTGTAGTGGGTACATTCCACTATACTGCGTCATCGTCATCTTCATCACGTGGAGTGGGTACATTCCACTACACGTGGCTACCTACCTACCTAATACTACTATTACTACAGAGGAGGGACAGACCCACACCCTAAGGAGCTTCGCCCCTAAAAAATTCCTGGTGTAAGCAGCCAAAACCCCCCTTGAGAGCAGCCCGGACAACAGAGCGAGAGGGGTGACGAACATTAGTCCTCGCCGGGTGCCAGTCGGGGTATTGTGCGCGCCCCGCAAATGTTCTCCGATGCCGACAATACTTGCTTGACCTCTGCAACGTCACGCGGGGCCTCTATCTACGTCAAACCACAGAAAATGTCGATTGGACCTGAATACTCGGATGAGCACTCACCTTTACTTTAAAACAACATTAAAATATCTTATAGGCAACGCTCGTCCCTAATAATCGGTCAGAAGTGCCCCCCGCGTGCAGTACTCTCAAACACAATCATCTCGAGTTTCCAAATTTGGTGTCAGGGGTCCTTTAATATGAACAGGACTTAACCGAGGGAAGGTCGGCATTTTCTAAGACGAAGATACAGTGAGGCGACAGCTAATGAAGCAACGTAAAAAATAGGGTGAGTCGGGGATTCACGATGAACCGCAACGCGAATACTTAGACACGAACGACAAAAAAAAAGGACAAAGAAGGCGCTACACGACAAGCTATTCGCTCTCTTCAGAAAGACGAATATATAAGCGGCACCTTCTTCATGTCGTCCCTGTCTTGGTATTTGCGCATGAGTTTCGTCAGGTAACGAAGCTTACGGAAATAAATGAAGCACAGTTTACCTGTGGTTTGAACCTGAAATACAAGGAATCATGAAAAAACTGGGAGATGAGGGCGCGTGCAATCATAAGTTGGCTCTCGGCGAGAGCGGAGCCTACGTCTTTTATGCTAAACGTTCGGTGCCCTGCCTGTTTAATCGTGCAGGGCAGCGGCTGTCGTTCGTGGTTGCATGGGCGTGTTCTCTGATGGTAGGGGGGGGAGGGGTGGTCTAATTGGGAACGTTGGTGTTCCTGCACAAGCTTCTTACGGGAAGCGTGTGCAATCATTTCTGTAGCGTTTCGTGTTATATATACATTTGGGCAGTCGAATAAGTCCTTTATAAGTGTCACAGACAAGAAATTATTGATGTGGGAAAGATCTGAGGAGCATGTAGCTATATGGACGGAATATAATAAATTAATATGGTCGCTGGTCTTGATGTGGCTACCATCACGACGTGTTGGTCTCTGTGAAAAACTGATGTCGCGTTATGTTGGCCCTTACCGCGTCATACGAAAGGTCACTAGCGTTACCTATGAGATTGCTCCACTCCATCCCAGGTCAGCAACAGCTCCAGTTACGAGCGATATAGTGCTTGTGTCGAGACTTAAACCGTACCACTCTCGCTCCGAAGACTGATCGCACCGGGACGGTGCTTCTGCCGCCGGCGGGTAATGTCACGGGCTCAGAAGATGGTTTAGAATGACGACGATGAAGTGCTGAGCGGAACGCGCTTGAACTGCAGCAGCGTTGTACGCTTGTGCTCGCAAATAAATCCTGCGTTTACAGTTTCTTCCCCGTAACAATATTATATAACTACACCACGTCCACATTAATGTGCACAGAATTCATTAATTTTCTTAGTCACATAGCAAACTCATGGCACGAGCATGTCGTTGCAATGCCCATAAAACATGGCATGGAGTTTGTGCCCTGTAAACAGGCGGCTGTGTACCACATTCCTTTCGCAAATTGGACAGTCGGGCTGGTGTTTGAGTGTAAGGCTTAGAGAGCACCACCGCCCGCTCAAAGCCACGGCCTATTCCAACCTTATTTGCCGCGACAGCGGATGTGAACCTGCACCATCTGACATATCTGTCATTTTCAGGCACGACAATAACATGGCAGATTGTAGAAGCATTTCTAATAAAAAAAAAGAGAAAAAAGGCGAGACATGTTTCGGCCAACCTTCACGGAGTCTGCTCAATAGCTAAATTAATCTATTGCAGAAATCCGGTGGCATACGAGATTGACTTTTTGTGTGTGTGCTTTTGTGTGAACCGTCTGCACACGTGTCGCTCATGTGTGCTCCATCTAATGTGGTTTTCTTTTCCACCGACGCCGACACCAGGACGACACCGACACAACACCGACACGACACCGACACGACACAGACGCGACACAGACACGACGCCGACACCGACACGACACCGACACGACACCAAACACGACACCGACACGACGCCGACACCGACGCCTGAATTCTTGCAAAACGAGCTCTTTAACGCTATCGCATTAAAAATGAACCAAATAACAAACGCAATGGCGCTCGATAGGAAGATGTTGATACTTTTGCGCAGTGCCTACAATATCAACTATCATTTTTATTAAACGTTTGCTTCGCCTCACAATGCATAACAATCAACTTGCACAATTCTCCGCTCTTCTATACTCCCAACTAATTTAGATTACACCTAAGTGTCAACGTGCAGCCATTACCTAATATTGCAACACTTGTACGGGATTTGACGCATGCGTTCAGCTTCCCGCGCCCTTGGAAGAATTGTGGAAACGCACTTTGATATTCATTTTGTATATTTTCCAATCATGACTCCCGTACCCCCTTAAAAACAGAAAAAAAAACCCCAGAAAGCATCAACAAAGAAGGCCCACGCGGTATTCTGAAGTCTCCTACTGTTGTATAAGAATGGGACAGATCTGAGGAGCATGTAGCAATATGGACAGGAATATAATAATTTAATATTATATAACTACACCACGTCCACATTAATGTGCACAGAATTCATTAATTTTCTTAGTCACATAGCAAACTCATGGCACGAGCATGTCGTTGCAATGCCCATAAAACATGGCATGGAGTTTGTGCCCTGTAAACAG
The DNA here is from genome assembly GCA_030522465.1 of Rhipicephalus appendiculatus. Taxonomy (NCBI): domain Eukaryota; kingdom Metazoa; phylum Arthropoda; class Arachnida; order Ixodida; family Ixodidae; genus Rhipicephalus; species Rhipicephalus appendiculatus. The sequence goes on from JALIZH010026816.1 coordinate 7,299, forward strand.
GCGGCTGTGTACCACATTCCTTTCGCAAATTGGACAGTCGGGCTGGTGTTTGAGTGTAAGGCTTAGAGAGCACCACCGCCCGCTCAAAGCCACGGCCTATTCCAACCTTATTTGCCGCGACAGCGGATGTGAACCTGCACCATCGGACATTTCTGTCATTTTCAGGCACGACAATAACATGGCAGATTGTAGAAGCATTTCTAATAAAAAAAAGAAAAAAAAGGCGAGACATGTTTCGGCCAACCTTCACGGAGTCTGCTGAATAGCTAAATTAATCTATTGCAGAAATCCGGTGGCATACCACAGTGACTTTCTTGTGCGTGTGCTTTTGTGTGAACCTGTCTGCACACGTGTGCGCTCATGTGTGCTCCATCTAATGTGGTTTTCTTTTCCACCGACGCCGACACCAGGCACGACACCGACATGACACCGACACGACACAGACACGACACAGACACGACGCCGACACGACACAAGCACGACACCGACACGACGCCGACACCGACGCCTGAATTCTTGCAAAACGAGCTCTTTAACGCTATCGCATTAAAAATGAACCAAATAACAAACGCAATGGCGCTCGATAGGAAAGATTTTGATACTTTTGTGCAGGTGCCTACAATATCAACTATCATTTTTATTAAACGTTTGCTTCGCCTCACGAATGCATAACAATCAACTTGCACAATTCTCCGCTCTTCTATACTCCCAACTAATTTAGATTACACCTAAGTGTCAACGTGCAGCCATTACCTAATATTGCAACACCTTGTACGGGATTTGACGCATGCGTTCAGCTTCCCGCGCCCTTAGGAAGAATTGTGGAAAGGCACTTTGATATTCATTTTGTATATTTTCCAATCATGACTCCCGTACCCCCTTAAAAACAGAAAAAAACCCAGAAAACATCAACAAAGAAGGCCCACGCGGTATTCTGAAGTCTCCTACTGTTGTATAAGAATGGGACAGATCTGAGGAGCATGTAGCAATATGGACAGAATATAATCATTTATTATTATATAACTACACCACGTCCACATTAATTGTGCACAGAATTCATTAATTTTCTTAGTCACATAGCAAACTCATGGCACGAGCATGTCGTTGCAATGCCCATAAAACATGGCATGGAGTTTGTGCCCTGTAAACAGGCGGCTGTGGACCACATTCCTTTCGCAAATTGGACAGTCGGGCTGGTGTTTGAGTGTAAGGCTTAGAGAGCAGCACAGCCCGCTCAAAGCCACGGCCTATTCCAACCTTATTTGCCGCGACAGCGGATGTGAACCTGCACCATCGGACATTTCTGTCATTTTCAGGGACGACAATAACATGGCCGATTGTAGAAGCATTTCGAATAAAAAAAAAACAAAAAAATGGCGAGACATGTTTCGGCCAACCTTCACGGAGTCTGCTCAATAGCTAAATAATTCTATTGCAGAAATCCGGTGGCATACCACAGGACTTTCTTGTGTGTGCGCTTTTGTGTGAACTGTCTGCACACGTGTCGCTCATGTGTGCTCCATCTAATGTGGTTTTCTTTTTCCACCGACGCCGACACCAGGACGACACCGAAACGACACAGACACGACGCCGACACGACACAGACACGACGCCGACACAACACAGACACGACACAGACACCGACACGCCACCGACACGACACCAAACACGACACCGACGCGACGCCGACACCGACGCCCTGAATTCTTGCAAAACGAGCTCTTTAACGCTATCGCATTAAAAATGAACCAAATAACTAACGCAATGGCGCTCGATAGAAAGATTTTGATACTTTTGTGCAGGTGCCTACAATATCAACTATCATTTTTATTAAACGTTCACTTCGCCTCACAATGCATAACAATCAACTTGCACAATTCTCCGCTCTTCTATACTCCCAACTAATTTAGATTACACCTAAGTGTCAACGTGCAGCCATTACCTAATATTGCAACACTTGTACGGGATTTGACGCATGCATTCAGCTTCCCGCGCCCTAGGAAGAATTGTGGAAACGCACTTTGATATTCATTTTGTATATTTTCCAATCATGACTCCCGTACCCCCCTTAAAAACAGAAAAAAACCCAGAAAACATCAACAAAGAAGGCCCACGCGGTATTCTGAAGTCTCCTAATGTTGTATAAGAATGGGACAGATCTGAGGAGCATGTAGCAATATGGACAGAATATAATCATTGATTATTATATAACTACACCACGTCCACATTAATGTGCACAGAATTCATTAATTTTCTTAGTCACATAGCAAACTCATGGCACGAGCATGTCGTTGCAATGCCCATAAAACATGGCATGGAGTTTGTGCCCTGTAAACAGGCGGCTGTGGACCACATTCCTTTCGCAAATTGGACAGTCGGGCTGGTGTTTGAGTGTAAGGCTTAGAGAGCAGCACAGCCCGCTCAAAGCCACGGCCTATTCCAACCTTATTTGCCGCGACAGCGGATGTGAACCTGCACCATCGGACATTTCTGTCATTTTCAGGGACGACAATAACATGGCAGATTGTAGAAGCATTTCTAATAAAAAAAATGGCGAGACATGTTTTGGCCAACCTTCACGGAGTCTGCTCAATAGCTAAATAATTCTATTGCAGAAATCCGGTGGCATACCACAGTGACTTTCTTGTGTGTGCGCTTTTGTGTGAACTGTCTGCACACGTGTCGCTCATGTCTGCTCCATCTAATGTGGTTTTCTTTTCCACCGACGCCGACACCAGGACGACACCGAAACGACACAGACACGACGCCGACACGACACAGACACGACACCGACACGACGCCGACACGACACAGACACGACACAGACACGACACAGACACGACGCCGACACGACGCCGACACGACACAGGCACGACACCGACACGACGCCGACACCGACGCCTGAATTCTTGCAAAACGAGCATTTTAACGCTATCGCATTAAAAATGAACCAAATAACAACGCAATGGCGCTCGATAGAAAGATTTTGATACTTTTGTGCGGTGCCTACAATATCAACTATCATTTTTATTAAACGTTTGTATCGCCTCACGATGCATAACAATCAACTTGCACAATTCTCCGCTCTTCTATACTCCCAACTAATTTTGATTACACCTAAGTGTCAACGTGCAGCCATTACCTAATATTGCAACACTTGTAAGGGATTTGACGCATGCGTTCAGCTTCCCGCGCCCTTGGAAGAATTGTGCAAACGAACTTTGATATTCATTTTGCATATTTTCCAATCATGACTCCCGTACCCCCTTAAAAACAGAAAAAAAAACCCAGAAAGCATGAACAAAGAAGGCCCACGCGGTATTCTGAAGTCTCCTACTGTTGTATAAGAATGGGACAGATCTGAGGAGCATGTAGCAATATGGACAGAATATAATAATTTAATATTATATAACTACACCACGTCCACATTAATGTGCACAGAATTCATTAATTTTCTTAGTCACATAGCAAACTCATGGCACGAGCATGTCGTTGCAATGTCCATAAAACATGGCATGGAGTTTGTGCCCTGTAAACAGGCGGCTGTGTACCACATTCCTTTCGCAAATTGGACAGTCGGGCTGGTGTTTGAGTGTAAGGCTTAGAGAGCAGCACCGCCCGCTCAAAGCCACGGCCTATTCCAACCTTATTTGCCGCGACAGGGGATGTTAACCTGCACCGTCTGACATTTCTGTCATTTTCAGGCACGACAATAATGTGGCAGATTGTAGAAGCATTTCTAATAAAAAAAAAAGAAAAAGGCGAGACGTGTTTCGGCCAACCTTCACGGAATCTGCTCAATAGCTAAATTAATCTATCGCAGAAATCCGGTGGCAATCCACAGTGACTTTCTTGTGTGTGTGCTTTTGTGTGAACTGTCTGCACACGTGTCGCTCATGTGTGCTCCATCTAACGTGGTTTTCTTTTCCACCGATGCCGACACCAGGACGACACCGACACGACACCGACACGACACCGACACGACACAGACACGACACAGACACGACACAGACACGACACAGACACCGACACGACACCGACACGACACAAACACGACACCGACACGACGCCGACACCGACGCCTGAATTCTTGCAAAACGAGCTCTTTAACGCTATCGCATTAAAAATGAACCAAATAACAAACGCAATGGCGCTCGATAGGAAGATGTTGATACTTTTGCGCAGTGCCTACAATATCAACTATCATTTTTATTAAACGTTTGCTTCGCCTCACAATGCATAACAATCAACTTGCACAATTCTCCGCTCTTCTATACTCGCAACTAATTTAGATTACACCGAAGTGTCAACGTGCAGCCATTACCTAATATTGCAACATTTGTAAGGGATTTGACGCATGCGTTCAGCTTCCCGCGCCCTTGGAAGAATTGTGCAAACGTACTTTGATATTCATTTTGCATATTTTCCAATCATGACTCCCGTACCCCCCTTAAAAACAGAAAAAAACCCAGAAAGCATGAACAAAGAAGGCCCACGCGGTATTCTGAAGTCTCCTACTGTTGTATAAGAATGGGACAGATCTGAGGAGCATGTAGCAATATGGACAGAATATAATAATTTAATATTATATACCTACACCACGTCCACATTAATGTGCACGGAATTCATTAATTTTCTTAGTCACATAGAAAACTCATGGCACGAGCATGTCGTTGCAATGCCCATAAAACATGGCATGGAGTTTGTGCCCTGTAAACAGACGGCTGTGTACCACATGCCATCGCGAATTGGACAGTCGGGCTGGTGCTTGAGCGTAAGGCTTAGAGAGCACCACCGCCCGCTCAAAGCCACGGCCTATTCCAACCATATTTGCCGCGACAGCGGATGTGAACCTGCACCATCTGACATTTCTGTCATTTTCAGGCACGACAATAACATGGCAGATTGTAGAAGCATTTCGAATAAAAAAAAACAAAAAAAGGCGAGACATGTTTCGGCCAACCTTCACGGAGTCTGCTGAATAGCTAAATTAATCTATTGCAGAAATCCGGTGGCATACAACATTGACTTTTTGTGTGTGCTTTTGTGTGAACCGTCTGCACACGTGTGCGCTCATGTGTGCGCCATCTAATGTGCTTTTCTTTTCCATCGACGCAGACACCACCACGACACCGACACGACAACGACACGACACAGACACGACACACACACGACGCCGACACGACACAGACGCGACACAGACACGACGCCGACACCGACACGACACAAACACGACACCGACACGACGCCGACACCGACGCCTGAATTCTTGCAAAACGAGCTCTTTAACGCTATCGCATTAAAAATGAACCAAATAACAAACGCAATGGCGCTCGATAGGAAGATGTTGATAGTTTTGCGCAGTGCCTACAGTATCAACTATCATTTTTATTAAACGTTTGCTTCGCCTCACAATGCATAACAATCAACTTGCACAATTCTCCGCTCTTCTATAATCCCAACTAATTTTAATTACACCTAAGTGTCAACGTGCAGCCATTACCTAATATTGCAACACTTGTACGGCATTTGACGCATGCCTTCAGCTTCCCGCGCCCTTGGAAGAATTGTGGAAACGCACTTTGATATTCATTTTGTATATTTTCCAATCATGACTCCCGCACCCCCTTAAAAACAGAAAAAAACCCAGAAAACATCAACAAAGAAGGCCCACGCGGTATTCTGAAGTCTCCTAATGTTGTATAAGAATGGGACAGATCTGAGGAGCATGTAGTAATATGGACAGAATATAATCATTTATTATTATATAACTACACCACATCCACATTAATGTGCACAGAATTCATTAATTTTCTTAGTCACATAGCAAACTCATGGCACGAGCATGTCGTTGCAATGACCATAAAACATGGCATGGAGTTTGTGCCCTGTAAACAGGCGGCTGTGTACCACATTCCTTTCGCAAATAGGACAGTCGGGCTGGTGTTTGAGTGTAAGGCTTAGAGAGCAGCACCGCCCGCTCAAAGCCACGGCCTATTCCAACCTTATTTGCCGCGACAGCGGATGTGAACCTGAACCATCGGACATTTCTGTCATTTTCAGGCACGACAATAACATGGCAGATTGTAGAAGCATTTCTAATAAAAAAAAAGAAAAAAGGCGAGACATGTTTCGGCCAACCTTCACGGAGTCTGCTCAATAGCTAAATAATTCTATTGCAGAAATCCGGTGGCATACCATAGTGACTTTCTTGTGTGTGTGCTTTTGTGTGAACTGTCTGCACACGTGTCGCTCATGTGTGCTCCATGTAATGTGGTTTTCTTTTCCAACGACGCCGACATCAGCACGACACCAGCACGACACCGACACGACGCCGACACGACATAGACGCGACACAGACACGACGCCGACACCGACACGACACCGACACGACACCGACACGACACCGACACCGACGCCTGAATTCCTGCAAAAGGAGCTCTTTAACGCAATCGCATTAAGAATGAACCAAATAACAAACGCAATGGCGCTCGATAGGAAGATGTTGACACTTTTGCGCAGTGCCTACAATATCAACTATCATTTTTATTAAACGTTTGCTTCGCCTCACAATGCATAAAAATCAACTTGCACAATTCTCCGCTCTTCTATACTCCCAACTAATTTAGATTACACCTAAGTGTCAACGTACAGCCATTACCTAATATTGCAACACTTGTACGGGATTTGACGCATGCGTTCAGCTTCCCGCGCCCTTGGAAGAATTGTGGAAACGCACTTTGATATTCATTTTGTATATTTTCCAATCATGACTCCCGTACCCCCTTAAAAACAGAAAAAAACCCAGAAAGCATCAAGAAAGAAGGCCCACGCGGTATTCTGAAGTCTCCTACTGTTGTATAAGAATGGGACAGATCTGAGGAGCATGTAGCAATATGGAAAGAATATAATAATTTAATATTATATAACTACACCACGTCCACATTAATGCGCCCAGAATTCATTATTTTCTTAGTCACATAGCAAACTCATGGCACGAGCATGTCCTTGCAATGCCCATAAAACATGGCATGGAGTTTGTCCCCTTTAAACAGGCGGCTGTGTACCACATTCCTTTTGCAAATTGGACAGTCGGGCTGGTGTTTGAGTGTAAGGCTTAGAAAGCAGCTCCGCCCGCTCAAAGCCACGGCCTATTCCAACCTTATTTGCCGCGACAGCGGATGTGAACCTGCACCATCTGACATTTCTGTCAGTTTCAGGCGCGACAATAACAAGGCAGATTGTAGAAGCATTTCTAATAAAAAAAAAGAAAAAAGGCGAGACATGTTTCGGCCAACCTTCACGGAGTCTGCTCAAGAGTTAAATTAATCTATTGCAGAAATCCGGTGGCAATCCACAGAGACTTTCTTGTGTGTGTGCTTTTGTGTGAACTGTCTGCACACGTGTGCGCTCATGTGTGCTCCATGTAATGTGGTTTTCTTTTCCAACGACGCCGACATCAGCACGGCACCAGCACGACACCGACACGACACCGACACGACACCGACACGACGCCGACACGACATAGACGCGACACAGACACGACGCCGACACCGACACGACACCGACACGACACCGACACCGACAAGACACCGACACGACCCAAACACGACACCGACACGACGCCGACACCGACGCCTGAATTCCTGCAAAACGAGCTCTTTAACGCTATCGCATTAAAAATGAACCAAATAACAAACGCAATGGCGCTCGATAGGAAGATTTTGATACTTTTGTGCACTGCCTACAATATCAACTATCATTTTTATTAAACGTTTGCTTCGCCTCACAATGCATAACAATCAATTTGCACAATTCTCCGCTCTTCTATACTCCCAACTAATTTAGATTACACCTAAGTGTCAACGTGCAGCCATTACCTAATATTGCAACACTTGTACGGGATTTGACGCATGCGTTCAGCTTCTCGCGCCCTTGGAAGAATTGTGGAAACGCACTTTGATATTCATTTTGTATATTTTCCAATCATGACTCCCGTACCCCCTTAAAAACAGAAAAAAAAACCCAGAAAGCCCACGCGGTATTCTGAAGTCTCCTTCTGTTGTATAAGAAGGGGACAGATCTGAGGAGCATGTAGCAATATGGAAAGAATATAATAATTTAATATTATATAACTACACCACGTCCACATTAATGTGCACAGAATTCATTAATTTTCTTAGTCACATAGCAAACTCATGGCACGAGCATGTCCTTGCAATGCCCATAAAACATGGCATGGAGTTTGTCCCCTTTAAACAGGCGGCTGTGTACCACATTCCTTTTGCAAATTGGACAGTCGGGCTGGTGTTTGAGTGTAAGGCTTAGAAAGCAGCTCTGCCCGCTCAAAGCCACGGCCTATTCCAACCTTATTTGCCGCGACAGCGGATGTGAACCTGCACCATCTGACATTTCTGTCATTTTCAGGCGCGACAATAACAAGGCAGATTGTAGAAGCATTTCTAATAAAAAAAAAGAAAAAAGGCGAGACATGTTTCGGCCAACCTTCACGGAGTCTGCTCAAGAGTTAAATTAATCTATTGCAGAAATCCGGTGGCAATCCACAGAGACTTTCTTGTGTGTGTGCTTTTGTGTGAACTGTCTGCACACGTGTGCGCTCATGTGTGCTCCATGTAATGTGGTTTTCTTTTTCCAACGACGCCGAAATCAGCACGACACCAGCACGACACCGACACGACACCGACACGACGCCGACACGACACAGACGCGACACAGACACGACGCCGAGACCGACACGACACCGACACGACACCGGCACAGAGACGACACCGACAAGACACCGACACGACACAAACACGACGCCGACACGACACCGACACCGACGCCTGAATTCCTGCATAACGAGCTCTTTAACGCTATCGCATTAAAAATGCACAAAATAAAAAACCCAATGGCGGTCGATAGGAAGATGTTGATACTTTTGCGCAGTGCCTACAATATCAAATATCATTTTTATTAAACGTTTGCTTCGCCTCACAATGCATAAAAATCAACTTGCACAATTCTCCGCTCCTCTATGCTCCCAACTAATTTAGATTACACCTAAGTGTCAACGTGCAGCCATTACCTAATATTGCAACACTTGTACGGGATTTGACGCATGCGTTCAGCTTCCCGCGGCCTTGGAAGAACTGTGGAAACGTGCTTCGATATTCATTTTGTATATTTTCCAATTATGACTCCCGTACCCCCCTTAAAAACAGAAAAAAACCCAGAAAGCATCAACAAAGAAGGCCCACGCGGTATTCTGAAGTCGCCTACTGTTGTATAAGAATGGGACAGATCTGAGGAGCATGTAGCTATATGGACGGAATATAATACTTTAATATTATATAACTACACCACGTCCACATTAATGTGCACAGAATTCATTAATTTTCTTAGTCACATAGCAAACTCATGGCACGAGCATGTCGTTGCAATGCGCATAAAACATGGCATGGAGTTTGTGCCCTGTAAACAGACGGCTGTGTACCACATTCCTTTCGCAAATTGGTCAGTCGGGCTGGTGTTTGAGTGTAAGGCTTAGAGAGCACCACCGCCCGCTCAAAGCCACGGCCTATTCCAACCTTATTTGCCGCGACAGCGGATGTGAACCTGCACCATCTGACATTTCTGTCATTTTCAGGCACGACAATAACATGGCAGATTGTAGAAGCATTTCTAATAAAAAAAAGAAAAAAAAGGCGAGACATGTTTCGGCCAACCTTCACGGAGTCTGCTCAATAGCTAAATTAATCTATTGCAGAAATCCGGTGGCATACCACAGCGACTTTCTTGTGTGTGCTTTTGTGTGAACTGTCTGCACACGTGTGCGCTCATGTGTGCTACATCTAATGTGGTTTTCTTTTCCACCGACGCCGACACCAGCGCGACACCGGCACGATACAGACACGACACGGACACGACGCAGACGCGACAAAGACACGACGATGACACCGACACGGCACCGACACCACACAAACACGACACCGACACGACGCCGACACGGACGCCTGAATTCCTGCAAAACGAGTTTTTTTAACGCTATCGCATTAAAAATGAACCAAATAACAAACGCAATGGCGCTCGATAGGAAGATGTTGATACTTTTGCGCAGTGCCTACAATATCAACTATCATTTTTATTAAACGTTTGCTTCGCCTCACAATGCATAACAATCAATTTGCACAATTCTCCGCTCTTCTATACTCCCAACTAATTAAAAACACCTAATTGTCAACGTACAGCCATTACCTAATATTGCAACACTTGTACGGGATTTGACGCATGCGTTCAGCTTCCCGCGCCCTTGGAAGAATTGTGGAAACGCACTTTGATATTCATTTTGTATATTTTCCAATCATGACTCCCGTACCCCCTTAAAAACAGAAAAAACCCAGAAAGCATCAACAAAGAAGGCCCACGCGGTATTCTGAAGTCGCCTACTGTTGTATAAGAATGGGACAGATCTGAGGAGCATGTAGCTATATGGACGGAATATAATACTTTAATATTATATAACTACACCACGTCCACATTAATGTGCACAGAATTCATTAATTTTCTTAGTCACATAGCAAACTCATGGCACGAGCATGTCGTTGCAATGCCCATAAAACATGGCATGGAGTTTGTGCCCTGTAAACAGGCGGCTGTGTACCACATTCCTTTCGCAAATTGGACAGTCGGGCTGGTGTTTGAGTGTAAGGCTTAGAGAGCAGCACCGCCCGCTCAAAGCCACGGCCTATTCCAACCTTATTTGCCGCGACAGCGGAGTGTTAACCTGCACCGTCTGACATTTCTGTCATTTTCAGGCACGACAATAACATGGCAGGTTGTAGAAGCATTTCTAATAAAAAAAAAAGAAAAAGGCGAGACATGTTTCGGCCAACCTTCACGGAGTCTGCTCAATAGCTAAATTAATCTATCGCAGAAATCCGGTGGCAATCCACAGTGACTTTCTTGTGTGTGTGCTTTTGTGTGAACTGTCTGCACACGTGTCGCTCATGTGTGCTCCATCTAATGTGGTTTTCTTTTCCACCGATGCCGACACCAGGACGACACCGACACGACACAGACGCGACACCGACACGACACCGGCAGGACACAGACACGACACGGACACGACACAGTCGCGACACAGACACGACGCCGACACGACACCGACACCGACGCCTGAATTCCTGCAAAACGAGCTCTTTAACGCTATCGCATTAAAAATGCACCAAATAAAAAAACGCAATGGCGGTCGACAGGAAGATGTTGATACTTTTGCGCAGTGCCTACAATATCAAATATCGTTTTTATTAAACGTTTGCTTCGCCTCACAATGCATAAAAATCAACTTGCACAATTCTCCGCTCCTCTATGCTCCCAACTAATTTAGATTACACCTAAGTGTCAACGTGCAGCCATTACCTAATATTGCAACACTTGTACGGGATTTGACGCATGCGTTCAGCTTCCCGCGGCCTTGGAAGAACTGTGGAAACGTGCTTCGATATTCATTTTGTATATTTTCCAATTATGACTCCCGTACCCCCTTAAAAACAGAAAAAAAAAACCCAGAAAGCATCAACAAAGAAGGCCCACGCGGTATTCTGAAGTCGCCTACTGTTGTATAAGAATGGGACAGATCTGAGGAGCATGTAGCTATATGGACGGAATATAATACTTTAATATTATATAATCTCACACCACGTCCACATTAATGTGCACAGAATTCATTAATTTTCTTAGTCACATAGCAAACTCATGGCACGAGCATGTCGTTGCAATGCCCATAAAACATGGCATGGAGTTTGTGCCCCTGTAAACAGGCGGCTGTGTACCACATTCCTTTCGCAAATTGGACAGTCGGGCTGGTGTTTGAGTGTAAGGCTTAGAGAGCACCACCGCCCGCTCAAAGCCACGGCCTATTCCAAACTTATTTGCCGCGACAGCGGATGTGACCCTGCACCATCTGACATTTCTGTCATTTTCAGGCACGACAATAACATGGCAGATTGTAGAAGCATTTCTAATAAAAAAAAAGAAAAAAAGGCGAGACATGTTTCGGCCAACCTTCACGGAGTCTGCTCAATAGCTAAATTAATCTATCGCAGAAATCCGGTGGCAATCCACAGTGACTTTCTTGTGTGTGTGCTTTTGTGTGAACTGTCTGCACACGTGTCGCTCATGTGTGCTCCATCTAATGTGGTTTTCTTTTCCACCGATGCCGACACCAGGACGACACCGACACGACACCGACACGACACAGACGCGACACCGACACGACACCGGCAGGACACAGACACGACACGGACACGACACAGTCGCGACACAGACACGACGCCGACACGACACCGACACCGACGCCTGAATTCCTGCAAAACGAGCTCTTTAACGCTATTGCATTAAAAATGCACCAAATAAAAAACGCAATGGCGGTCGATAGGAAGATGTTGATACTTTTGCGCAGTGCCTACAATATCAACTATCATTTTTATTAAACGTTTGCTTCGCCTCACAATGCATAAAAATCAACTTGCACAATTCTCCGCTCTTCTATACTCCCAACTAATTTAGATTACACCTAAGTGTCAACGTGCAGCCA
>JALIZH010026818.1:0-47453 GCA_030522465.1 Rhipicephalus appendiculatus
TATCAGCGGTTCCCACGATGTAGCACCAGTTCCCCTTCTCGGGTCATCAAACCGCTGCTACGCCGAAAACTACACACATAGCTGACTGTCAAAGAAAAACGCCGTCTTGTAGGAGGCCATCTTGTACAGCCAACGAACAAAAGTGCACGACTGAGGCATCTGACGCATTTCCGTTGATGCAATGGCAGCTTAGCGAAGTCAGCGCTGATCGTCCGACGTGTGGCGACAACCTTTACAGAATTTTAACTTTGCAACGTCCAAGAAAGACGCGACGCAAGCGACGAGCCCAACCGGTCATGTTGGGTGCACTGGTGACCGCCAGTGATGCCAACCAAAGTGAACCTTTTATCCTTAGATTGACCCCCGAATTTACCCTAGATAGAACTCAAAAATTCATTTTTCAGGCTAATTCACATTTAACAAGGTATAAAGATAGTTCGCTGTCTGCCCCAATCTTTCCGAATCTCAGTTGAGGTAAAAATAAACATATTAACAGCCACTGAAAGTCTTTTTTTTCGGCATTTTCTGTGGAGCTATTGCACTAAGGCACTTGCAGAAGCGCGATTTGCTTCAGAGACAGACAGATTTGTCAAGTTCACTATGCCCGCTCATTGAAGGCATAGACGTAATCGTTCGAGTCAAGTGCAAGTCTTGTAGCGCCTTTCTTGTGCTTGCAGCGTTGGAGGTGTGCGGCGGTCGATTTCTAATTTACACATTTGCTACCAGCATTGCGTGATTGGCAGTTGATGTACGGGGGGTCCTTTTTTACTGGCTGATAGCCATCCTGTGTGTGTGTGTTTTTTTTTTGTGACTGTTCTCGCTCTTAAGGCCTGACCACACGTACGCGTTGCAGCGCGTCAGCGCGTGGCTTTTTGACGCGGCGTCGCGCCCTCTCCCTATCGAGAGAGAGGGCTCAAAGTTTCGCGTAGCCGCGCGCCCTCTCTCTCCACAGGGAGAGGGTGCGGCGCAGCGTCAAAGAAGCCACGCTCTGACGTGCTGCAACGCGTACGTGTGGTCAGGCCGTTATGAAAATAGTGCGAAAGAAAGCCTGAGAACACACGAGCCTGCAGTCTTTTCCCTCACGACAATTTCATAATAGTGGGTCCGTACCAATTAACTCACCCTACTGTCAGTCCTACTTTAGTCTCTTTCTATCAAAATCTGCTAGACCAGAAGTTATTAGGCGTGGAGACGTTGCATGTTGAAGGCACGCGGCGAGCGTGGATTTGGCGCGTTTTCATGAGCGTTACAAGACAAAATGTATCTGTTTCACAGAGAAGCAATCACACAGGGCGCTTATGATGATACGCGCGTGAGTGCTAAACACTTACAACGACAAGGTTTCGTTCCATCCCAGTATTATGCATAGTAATCTCGCTTTCACTCGTCCTAGCAGAAGACCAAATCTATTTTGATTGAGAACCAGCGAATAGCGAAAATTACCGTTCTTTATGGTCTTTCTAGTGGAAGGAGCATGATTACTCAGTAACACCTGTCATTTGGCTGCGCAATGTAGCTGTTCCAGAGCCTTTGAAAAATCCCTAGATTCAACAAAAAGACGCCAAATCCCTGAAAGAGGTAGAAAATCCCTAGATCTAGGGATAATCCGTTGGGTTGGCATCACTGGTGTCCGCACAGCGCATGCTCCTACGGCAACCGAAAGAAATAAAAAAAAAATGGGAGAGAGGAGTTAACTTGAGAAAACGAAGGCCGTGGAAGCGAGGAGCTGTCTAGCGGTCAGTGTGAACTATTTTCGAGAGATAGCGCTCGTTTGTTTTTGCACAACGGATGCGCGAACTTCATTCAAAATGCATGGGATCCTTTGGCGGTTTGGATGAGGGGGGCAACCGCTTTTGCCGAGCGGTTGCGCCACCATACCATTGCACGAGGCGGATACCAAAAGTAATCCTCTGCACTCACCTCATCACTATAGGACGGACCTTTGTGTCATTGGTCGGCATAAAATTTTTTTCTGATTGAAAATTTGTTAATCGTATAGCATTCGTTAAAAATATAGCACCCGCTTTTGGGCGTCACAGCGTTCATTAAAACACGAGCGTATTTCGCGAAGCGCGCATCATTATCATTACACAAAGCATTAATCCAAAGTCGTATCCCATCTGTCATTGCTATCATGTTGGCATATCCTCCGTCCAACACATACAAAACCAGGCTATTCGTAATATGTGCAATACTTCGTATTTATCGCATGGCCTCACACTTCAGCAGATTTACTGCATTTTACCTATATCTGGTTTCTAAGGTGAAAGCCTTTAATGGCTCATACTCGCCGCGTCCGTGCGCCATCCGTCCATGCCCACGAACGGTCCCAGCTGTGGCCTTTTCCCCTCCCACTCTCTGAGAAATCACGTGAATGCACAGCGGCGTATAGCACGAAGGCCGGCGCCTATCGTCACACGTGTAGAGTGCACGCGTTTCCCCTGTAGCCCGGTCACAATGCGCCCACTCATGCAAGAAGGGAGACGCGCGCGTCGCGTTCCATTCTGACCGACCCCGTCTCACTGGGGGGGGCAGGCTTTCACCAACACACTTTGGAATTTGCAAAAGTGTCCTTCAATTTTTTTCAAGTACCGGTCTCTTTTTTAAGCTACTTAAACGCGACTCCGACGATTTTTCGATATCCACCGATTTCAATAAAATTTTCAACTTAATTTCTCTTTGGTACCCTGATGATATGTACCAAATTATACGAACGTAAGTCATTAAGGTTTTTTAGAAAACAAATTTCGAAAATTGGTAGCCAGTTTCGGAATCACGCTTGTAAACGCGGGCCACCCTGTGTATGTGACGTCACGTGCCTACTATTTTCCAACTCCGCCTCGCCAAGCAGACGAATGCAGCACGCGCTTTCTACTACGAGGCGATGACGACGAGAGCACAGTTTTTCGGCTTTGTCAGCTGTATGGCGTGTTAGTCATCGTTGACATCGGGTCTTGCAGTTATAAGCATGCACAATACTGAGCAACGAGGAGATATGCAAGCACTTCAGCTGCTTCACGCGCCAGCGGGTCGAAATCAAAAGGCGATGCTTCCGCGCTCAGATAGCAGCGGTAATCATCGCTGAACTCCTCACTGTTAAGTTCAGACGGGCTGGCACAGTTTGATTCCGCGTCGGATGACACCACCAGCTTGCTTTTAGCGCCATAGAAGAAGCACGTGTGCTATGTTTACACCCTGGCCAGCCATGGCGGTGTGTAGCGTATTTCGTGACGTCTTCGCATAACCAGCACGGAGCAGCTGCTTGTTTCGGTGTCGGTTCGGACTCATCTTTTATTGCTTATTTAGATTTATTGACCAGTCTCTCAGCAAAAAGAAGCACTCTGGCTGTTGCAGGACTGTTAATACTATTTGAAAATCGCATTATCTCAATATAGTCGTAAATGCACCGGAGTTTTCCTTTAATGAATTCTGTGCTTATGAATTTATTGTGGACAGGCTTACTAGTTAGCTGCAGAATTTAGCGCATAGTTTCAATCTTCTACTTGTAAATAACTATGAAAAAATATCACATCAACGTTTTCATTGTTCAAAATTCGGAATGACATTTTTCACTCACTAAAAGCTCGATCTTTGGATGAATTAAAACAGCACCTACAATGTTTTCATTGCCTGTAAATAAGTTTTTGACAATTTTATTCGCAAAAATATGTTTTTGTTTTGAATAATTTTGTTCATTTTCACTCATCTTTCCATTAGATTTTTCTGACAACTCTTATATTACGTGAAATATTTTTATTTGTTCTGGCTACTTGACTTTTCATTGCGATGAATACTTGCCCTTCAGCCATAGTTCTTGATGTGTATATATGGGTGTTAAATCCTATTTGGTGTATAAAATCCCGCGTTTTCTGCAGTTTGTTAGGCATCCAGCGGCCATAGTCCATGTCGTGCACACTTCCTTTTTTATTTTTAAACGACCGTCCTGCTTGCAGTCATTAACATTCGGACCCCATCCACATGGTTGATTGTGTACATTCAATGTAAATGAATGAGTGTAAAGTGTAACTGACCTGCAGTGAAACGTGATTAACATTATGAAAAAACAATGATATTTTTCACGTAATACAGTTTATTCGGCATTTGCTAATATTATCATTAAGCTCTTCATCAACTTAGCAACTGCCACGTCATAAAATCATACAAATAGTTGTACTCCTAAAATTCTATGCAAGGAAATTGACAGATTACCCAGAAATAGGTTCATTCAGTTGTTGGAGGCAGAAGCTCCCACTTTACGCAGAGTTCGTTGCCCTCAGCGTAACCGTCACGCTCCAGGTCCTCCAGGCGCACAAAAGTGGGGTAATAGCGGGTTCTATTGCACGATTCAGTCGGCCTCAGAAAGCTTTCCAAACCACGGGGAGTCCTGTTGGGAAATTCACGGCGTCTGTCTGAAGATGACTGCATGAAATTGATATTGATGTCGTGGCAGTATGGCCATTGAAGAAATTCGTCCACCACTCCCTTGTGCAGCTCTATAAGCAGGTGCACTGCCACAGAGCTCTCATGTTTCCTCAGATACAACCCAGGAGCGATGCGATAGCCGCACAGGTATACGGGATCTTTCTTAAATGCGGCCCAACCTGCCGATATCGCTATTTCTTTCAATTCCTTCAATCCCTTGACACGAAACTCGTAACACGTAATGTTCAGTGTGTTTTGCCCGAACAGGGCAATTTCGGCCATATCCGATGACACCTGAACACCATTCTCTGTTGCACACTCCATTGCTTTACCAAGAATTTCCTTCAAGGAGTTCACGGTTTGCGAAACTCTTTCGAGTCGGTCGTCAGCACAGGTAAAACGTCGCCTTATTTCGTCATTACTACGCTCAAACTTCTCGAAACAACGCCTTGTTGCGCCTTCCAGTATTTTAATGTGCTCGCTTAAGGCAGCTGTGCTTTTTGAAGCTTCGATACTTAAATCGCTTATACATTCGGAAACTTGATCAATTATTTCTGCTTTGACTGCCAAGTGTTTCTCAACACAGGCGACCCCGGATTCATTGGTTGTACGCGGTTGTGTGTCTGATGTCTGTACCATTGATTCTTCGTTCAGTCTGTCGCACTGTGCGGTGTGGTCGCGTATTAACCGGTCGAGGCAAATTCTGATTTCTTCCACACGTTCTCGCAATGTTGTCTCCAGGGCGAATAACATCGCTTCCTGAACCGAATCCTTCAACGGTTCCAGATGTTCCGCCTGTTTGGGTACTGCATGAGTCCTACAGTGACTCCTCCGGTGCGCGCGCACATCCTTGCATAGGACGGACGCTGAGCATTTCGGACAATGCGTTGAGTGATAGATGCAGCCTCCATAAAAGTGGCCCAGCATGTCTCGAACACTCATAATCGCCTCACAGCCGTTATCCTGGTTCCAGCATTTTACCTGCAGTAGAGACAATGTTTTCCGGCAGCATACAATAAGTAAAAAAATAAAACAAATTTCCTTCAAATGGCCGTTAATTTTCCTGCTAACGGCAAAAGAATTCAATTTTGAATACTTGTTTTTTTTTTAATATTCAAAGCAGGCACATTTGAGTTGGCACTATTCTGGCCTCAGGGCAAAGCATGACGTTCTCTTAACAACGTGGCAACGATGAAATGATTTATAAAGATACAATGTGTCAAGGGAGGCTACACGAGAAATTCAGTGGACTTAAATGCCACATGTGTATCTTAGTGAAAAAACACGCGAGAAAGTTGCAAGGAAGCACAGCAGAAAAGAATGTCCTGGAAGTCCACTCCTGAAGTCAAACCTCTGGCACCTTTGTCTTCCAAAGCAGCACCCCGATGCGCTAAACACTATATAGGCGACAATTTCTGGCTTTAATTGTATTTATTTGACTCAGAAATGGTACTTACCGTTGAGAGAAGGCGTACACTGCAAGGGTTTTACAGGTGGTCGCTCAATGCATTGTGCACACAAGTTCAATGCACACAAAAAGCTAATACGTATCTTCTACTTGTGTGATGACACAGTCACATACTTAAAGCACAAGAATGTTCCCACGCAGCTGTCCAACCATGCCAACCGGCAAACGACCATGTCACAGGAACCACCAGAGTGGTATGAAGTACCTTAAATTACACGATACAAGCCCGTCTGAATTTCTCTGTGTACATCATAGGTCGGCGAAAAATTCGAACGCTCTCAGACTCACTCTAGAAATATATTTTGCTCTGAGGACTCACTCGGACTCAAACTCACGGAGATATTACTCAGCCGGACTCACTCCGGGCTCAGACTCACGGTTTCACCTGAGTCTGAGTGAGCCTGAGTGAGTTGACTCGCAAGTCCGTTAGCGTAAAATTAGCTGTTTCAATCTTGGTGTCAATGCTGTTTAACGCCAATACCTCACGCAATCGGTGCTCTACGATACGCCTTTATATCTTGTACCTACATGTAAGAGTTATCAGTGGTTTCAGTCCAGCAAGGTCAATTCTATAAAATACTCGTGTCGCACGAAATATCTTTATCAAGAACTTCGCCTGAAAGAGTTTGCGGGTGAAGGTCATGACGCGCCTCTCTCCTAACTCACGCCTCGGATAAAAAATATAAGGTAGTGAATTGTTCAAATACCTGCGGAAAGATTTCAGTAAAAAATTAAGCCGATATAACGGTGATAGTAAAGCTGGAGATTAGATAGGACCATAGGAGGGCAATTAATGGTGGAGCTCGCTCAGACTCACTCACAAAATGTATTTCGCGCTTAGGGCTCGCTTGAACTCGGACTCACCAATGTTTACCTCAACCGGACTCACTCGGACTCATACTCACCAAAATATTACTCACCCGGACTTACTCAGACTCAGGCTCACGGCCCAATCTGATTCTTAGTTAGTGTGAGTGAGTCAACTCATGAGTGAGTTTGCCGACCTTTGGTGCACATGAATAACTTTCACAGGGGTTAATGTTTGGAATGAATTTGGCTGCTGGGGAAATTATGGCCTCGGAGTTCCGTGCAACATGCGAGTCTTTCCTGGGCTATACATTCGAATCGGAAGAAACAGAATAAAAGGAACACCATTACGTGTTTGATAAAAGATGTTGCGCGGACTGATAACATCTAAGATGGTCTTTTCTGGATTTCGTTCGAGCACATTGCGATATGAGATGCCACCTTTGCAGCTAATGAAACATTGTTCACTTGTTTCGCATACGTTACGCAGGGAACAATTAATAAGCAACACCAAAACCTCTCGAAATATACGGTGACTAGATGGCTGCATTAAATAATTCGTAACGCGCATTTTTCAACGAGAATTGAACTATTTTACGAGCAGGCTCGCGATCTCTACGCCCAGAGTGGGAGACTCCCTTATTCTACGTAGTCACGGCCTGCAGCCGACGCTCGAGCCTTCTATAGCAGCTGGCGATGGTCCTCGGGGTTTAGAGACGTCAGCAACGCCTCCCATTGGTATTGTGGTTTTAAAGACGAGTCTTTCTTGGGATACTTCAACGCAGAAATTTTGGTCTGTCTGTCAGTCTGTCTGTCTTTTTATCTCTCAGCCTATCACCCCATTCAGTCACCCGGCCAAAGTTTAACCCATTGCTGAACGCCCAGCCATCTTGAACAGGCGTTTGCGTTCATAATTATGAACATTGTCGATCAAAAAGCAAATATTACGGATATCTGATGCGCAACATCAATTCGTAAGTAGTAGGTGGTATGTTCCTTTACAAGAAAATACATAGATACGCAATTCTAAAGAACCCAGTGTTTCTTAGGGTGCGCTGAAAATGCGACGCTATGCACGAAAAAGCCCTCGGCCGAAGATATGGTGCCGCCGCTGGCAGCGGCCCTGGGTTCTGCACAAGCTCATGTCTCTCGACGCCACTGCCAGATGGCGTCCATATCTCACGCAGCGCCTCCTATATTTTCTCAATGCCAGCCAGATGCGGCCGATTCAACATAGAGGAGGCGCTGTCTGAGGCAAGGCAAAGCATTGTAGTACGGCCGGCAGAAGACTATCTTCTTTCGACGACATTTGCAGCAAAGCACGCAGATACGCGGCCAATTTTTAAATGCCAAGCATTTCTTAGCGATCTTCGGCGAATTTGAGCGTGTCCATACATACATACATACATCCATCCATCCATCCACACATACATCCACACATACATCCACACATACATCCATACATACATCCATACATACATACATCCATACATACATACATACATCCATCCATCCATCCATCCATCCATCCATAAATGAAGTCCGCCTCGGTGGAACAGTTGCTACGGTGCTCGGCTGCTGACCCGAAGGTCGTGGGTTCGATCCCGGCCGCGGCGGTCGCATTTCGATGGAGGCGAAATGGTAGAGGCCCGTGTACTGTGCGATGTCAGTGCACGTTAAAGAACACCAGATGGTCGAAATTTCCGGAGCCCTCCACTACGGCGTCTCTCATAATCATATCGTGGTTTTGGGACGTTAAACCCCAGATATTATATTATCCATAAATGAAACATAAATGACAGGTCCTAACATGTAAATCGTGACATGCATATTGTCACGTGGTCGTGACGTTGACGAAGGGAGCAGTCGACGTCTTCAAGGCGAAACACTTTATTAGGCCGAACTTGTGGACTCAAAACGGAAACTCAAGTTACAGCAAGTAATACAGGCTGCACACTGATAGCGGCGAACAGAGCGTCGGCCGTCGATCAACTGGTCATCGTTGGGACGCACCGTCTTTTATACAGCGCGCGTCGAACTTTCTAGCCTTATCACTGTTGGTCGTGCAAGCTCTAGAATAAGCTGGTCGGTTCGCGTCCGGCGTGCAATTTTAACAAGACGATCTACTATAATCGCGAAGGTTCTCGGACACTAAGACGTGGTCAGCGCCGAGCGTTACTGACAGTCTTTGTGGGGGGAAAAGCGAATACAGCAAACGCGAGAATAAGAAACACACGTGGCAATGCCCCCCTCTGAAAAAGCATCGTCCCGATGCTTAAAACGGAACACGGGGGAAAAATGCATGCAACAATAAACAACAACAATAAAGCAAGAAAGTACAATAATACAGCAATAGGTGCAGTCCTCAGGTTCGCTAACGCGCGTAGTACGGCTTAAGGCGTACGACATGGACGACTTCAGGTGGCGCACGGCGCCGTTGAGAGTGTAATGCCGTCCGGGACAACCTCGTAGTTCAGAGCGCCTAGACGTCGAAGCACTTTGTATGGCCCGAAGTATCGCCGAAGAAGATTTTCACAAAGTCCACGTCGGCGTATCGGAGTCCACACCCAAACGCGGTCGCCGGGCTGGTATTCCACGAAGCGCCGTCGAAGGTTGTAGCGGCGGCTGTCAGTCACCTGCTGATTCTTGATACGTAGGCGGGCGAGTTGTCGGGCTTCTTCGGCGCGCTGTAGGTAGGTGGTGACGTCGATGTTTTCCTCGTCCGTGACGTTTGGTAACATGGCGTCAAGCGTCGTTGACGGGATCCGTCCGTAGACCAACTTGTACGGCGACAGCTGCGTCGTTTCTTGCACTGCCGTGTTGTACGCGAAGGTCACGAACGGAAGGATGTCATCCCATGTCTTGTGCTCGACGTCGACGTACATGGCCAGCATGTCGGCGATGGTCTTGTTTAGACGCTCGGTGAGGCCGTTGGTCTGTGGGTGGTAGGCGGTGGTGCGGCGGTGGCTTGTTTGGCTGTATCTAAAGATGGCCTGAGTTAGCTCTGCAGTAAAGGCCGTACCTCTGTCGGTGATGAGGACCTCTGGGCGCCATGACGCAGGACAATGTCTTCAACGAAGAATTTCGCTACCTCGGCGGCACTGCCTCTAGGTAGGGCCCTTGTTTCGGCGTAGCGGGTGAGGTAGTCGGTAGCTACGACGATCCATTTATTCCCGCAATTCGACGTAGGAAACGGCCCCAGTAGGTCCATACCGATTTGCTGAAACTGGCGGTGAGGTGGTTCGATCGGCTGAAGAAAGCCTGCTGGTTTTGTCGGCGGTGTCTTGCGTCGCTGACAGTCTCGACATGTCCTGACGTAACGAGCGACGTCGGCGGCAAGGCGTGGCCAGTAGTACTTCTCTTGTATCCTTGCGAGCGTTCGAGAAACACCGAGGTGTCCAGCCGTCGGGTCGTCGTGTAGGGCCAGGAGGACTTCCGGCCTCACTGCTGAAGGAACCACGAGGAGGTGTTCGGCTCGAAAGGGCGAGAAGTTCTTCTTTAGGAGAACTCCGTTTCGCAGGAAGAACGACGCCAGTCCTCTCTTGAATACCTTCGGAACAGTGGTGCTCTTGCCCTCGAGATATTCTATAAGGCCCCGTAGTTCTTGGTCCGCTCGCTGTCGCTCGGCGAAGTCGTCGGCACTTATGGTTCCCAGGAAGCAGTCATCATCCTGGTCGTCCTGCGGCGGTGGGTCGACGGGGGCACGAGATAGGCAGTCGGCGTCAGAGTTTTTTCGCCCGGACTTGTAAACGACGGTAATGTCGAATTCTTGAAGTCTCAGGCTCCACCGTGCGAGGCGACCCGAAGGGTCTTTCAAGTTAGCTAGCCAACACAAGGCGTGGTGGTCGCTCACAACTTTGAAGGGCCTGCCGTAAAGGTAGGGGCGAAACTTTGATGTAGCCCAGATGATGGCAAGGCACTTCTTTTCTGTTGTGGAGTAGTTGGCCTCTGCCTTGGATAGCGACCGGCTAGCATAACTGATAACCCTTTCCAGTCCATCCATCCTCTGCACAAGGACGGCGCCGAGTCCCACGCTGCTTGCGTCGGTGTGCACTTCTGTTTCGGTGTGGTCGTTGAAATGCGCAAGTAACGGAGGCGTTTGCAGGCATCGTTTTAGGTCTTGAAATGCTTCCTCCTGTGGCGTTTCCCACTTAAACTCGACGTCAGCCCTGGTGAGGTTCGTGAGTGGCTCGGCGATGCGGGCGAAGTTTTTGACAAATCGCCTGTAATAGGCGCACAGGCCAAGAAATCGACGCACGGCCTTCTTGTCGGCGGGTGGCGGGAATGTATCGATGGCGGTTGTCTTCTACGGATCCGGGCGTACTCCGGACTTACTTATCACGTGGCCCAAGAACAAGAGTTCTTCGTACGCGAAACGGCACTTTTCTGGCTTGAGTGTGAGTCCGGAGGTCTTGATTGCTTGAAGTACAGCTTCAAGGCGCCGGAGGTGTTCGTCGAAGTTTGCGGAAAACACAACGACGTCGTCAAAGTACACAAGGCAAGTCTGCCACTTCAACCCGGCCAGTACAGTATCCATAACGCGTTGGAATGTCGCGGGGGCCGAGCAAAGACCGAAAGGCATGACCTTGAACTCGAACAGGCCGTCTGGTGTTATAAAGGCCGTCTTTTCTCGGTCTCTGTCGTCGACTTCGATTTGCCAGTAGCCTGTCTTCAGGTCCATCGAGGAAAAGTACTTCGCGTTGTGGAGTCGATCCAGGGCGTCGTCTATACGTGGGAGGGGATACACGTCCTTCTTCGTGATCTTGTTCAGGCGACGATAGTCGACGCAGAAACGTAGGGTTCCGTCCTTCTTCACCAACACCACGGGGGACGCCCAGGGACTCTTGGACGGCTGGATTATGTCGTCGCGAAGCATTTCATCGACTTGTTTCTTTACGGCTTCCCGTTCTCGCGTAGAAACTCGATACGGGCTCTGACGGATGGGTCGGACACTTTCTTCTGTTATGATACGATGTTTCGCGACTGGGGTCTGTCGAATTCTTGACGACGACGAGAAGCAGTCCTTAAATTGCAGGAGCAGAATTTTGAGCTGGTCTTGCTTGTGCTTCGGGAGCCTCGGGTTGACGTCGAAATCTATTCCGGGACTTCGATGCGTCGAAGCAGGTTCAGTAGCATCGGAGAGGGCGAAAGCATTGCTGGTGTTCACGAATTTCTCGATGTAACCAACCGTCGTACCAATGTTAAGGCGCCTATATTCGTGGCTGAAGTTTGTGAGCAGTACCTTTGCTTTTGCCATCACGGAATTCGGCGACGCCTCTTGCGACGCAAATTTGACGGTTCAGGAGTAGGCGCTGATCGCCCTCGATGACGCTTTGAAGGTTCGCAGGTTTTTCGGTGCCGACGGAAATAATGACGCTGGAGCGCGGCGGAACGGTCACCTGCTCTTCTATCACATTCAATGCATGGTTCCCTGGCGTTGCGTGGGGCGGGAGCGCTTTGTCTGAGGTTAGTGTTATCGACTCAGACCTCAGGTCGATGACGGCGCCGTGGTCACTTAGGAAGTCCATTCCAAGTATCACATCCCTGGAGCAGTTTTGTAGGATTACAAAGCTCGCAGGATAAGTCCGGTTATTGATGGTGACTGTCGCCGTGCAGACTCCAGTCGGCGTTATCAGGTGGCCTCCAGCTGTCCGGATTTCGGGTCCACTCCAAGCGGTCTTTACTTTCTTCAGCTTGGTGGCGAATGGCCCACTGACGACGGAATAGTCGGCCCCAGTGTCAACGAAAGCGGTGACGTTGTGGCCATCGATGAGAACGTCGAGGTCGCTAGTACGTCGCCTTGCGTTGCGGTTAGGTCGCGGCGTCGGATCACCGGCTGCGTCGATTTGTTGCGGTGCTTCCATGCTGCGTCGTCAGGTTTTCTTCGGTCCGCGAGGTTTCGTCGGCAGGGCCTCGTCCGCCTCGCGTCGTGTCCTGCAGGTCTCGTCGCGTTGTCGTCTTCGGCGGCCGCGGAGGATCTTCGGCATTTCGTCGTACAGCAACCGCACCTCCATCGGTTGCTGCCCCTAGTTTCCCGGGATACGGGCTAGGCGACCGGCCCCCGGTTTGGGCCAGTGTACTGCAGGCGGTGCGGTGACATGTAGCGGCCGGGCGACGGCGAGCGGGAAGGTCGGCGCTCTTGCCACTGTGCTCCGGTGAGGTAGTCGTCGATGTCCCGAGGTCGTTCACCTGGCTGTGGACGCGGCGCGTTGACGGCGAAACCACGCAGCCCCATCTGTCGGTACTGGCAGCGGCGGTAGGTGTGGCCGGCCTCCCCGCAATGGTAGCAGAGCGGGCGGTTGTCAGGGGCGCGCCAGACGTCGGTTTTCCTTGGCGCGTAGCGCTGGCCGACAGGGGGGACGGTAGGGCGTCGGTCGTGGTGGTGGTGGCGACGGCGGCGTCTGGCGACGGAACTGCGGCGATGCGGTGACTTGATGTTGTCGCGGAATGGGAACAGGACGGCGGACTGCAGCAGCGTAGGTCATAGCCTCTGGATGTGGCTGCGGGGGTTCGGGGACTCCCAACGCTTGCTGGACTTCGTCACGAACAATGTCGGTGATCGAGTCCACCTGAGGCTGTGTCGAGGGTAAAAGCTTGCGCAGTTCCTCCCGCACGATCGCTCGGATCGTTTCGCGCAGGTCGTCGGAGCAGAGGGAATGAACGTCTGCATACCCTGGCGTCGAGCGGCGATTGAATTGTCGGGTGCGCATCTCCAGTGTCTTTTCAATCGTCGTTGCCTCGGAGACGAATTCCTGGACACTGCTTTGGTGGGTTCCGCATAAGCCCAGCGAAGAGCTCTTGATTTACTCCTCGCATGAGGAAGCGGACTTTCTTGTCCTCGGGCATAGCAGGGTCAGCGTGGCGAAACAGTCGTGTCATTTCCTCTGCGAAGATGGCCACGCTTTCATTCGGAAGTTGGCTCCGCGTCTCCAGCAAGGCTGCGGCCCTTTCTTTTCGGACGACGCTCGCGAACGTCTCCAGGAAAGCGCTGCGAAGAAGGTCCCATGTTCGAAGTGTGGACTCCCGGTTCTCGAACCAGGTCCTTGCTGCGTCTTCCAGGTAGAAGTTTGCGCGGCGCAGTTTTTCGTCGGAGTCCCAGTTGTTGAAAGTCGCGACTCATTCGTACGTTTCTAGCCAGGTCTCGGGGTCTTCACTTGGCGATCCACGGAAAATGGGTGGCTCTCTCGGTGGCTGGATAACGATCGTTGCAGGGGACACAGCGGCCGTCATCGTGCCTGTCGTCTTCGTCGCCGTGGCTTTTCGCTTGTCCGGTAGGAGTCCGTGCTGCGGGGGAAGTCCTTTCAGTCTGCGGCTGGCTCGACTGTCCGTGGCGGGGTGGGTGTCTTCGTCACGATTTGGGCTGGGTTCACGGCTTGACGGGGGCGTCCGGTACACGAAAGAGGCAGCACCTCCACCAGATGTCACGTGGTCGTGACGTTGACGAAGGGAGCAGTCGACGTCTTCAAGGCGAAACACTTTATTAGGCCGAACTTGTGGACTCAAAACGGAAACTCAAGTTACAGCAAGTAATACAGGCTGCACACTGATAGCGGCGAACAGAGCGTCGGCTGTCGATCAACTGGTCATCGTTGGGACGCACCGTCTTTTATACAGCGCGCGTCGAACTTTCTAGCCTTATCACTGTTGGTCGTGCAAGCTCTAGAGTAAGCTGGTCGGTTCGCGTCCGGCGTGCAATCTTAACAAGACGATCTACTATAATCGCGAAGGTTCTCGAACACTAAGGCGTGGTCTGCGCCGAGCGTTACTGACAGTCTTTGTGGGCGAAAAGCGAATACAGCAAACGCGAGAATAAGAAACACGCGTGGCAATATTATGTACAGCATGATTTGCTCCTTGCTGGCTGCTTCGCATTACATCAATTCCCACAGTGCGTGGGATCTGCCGTTTTTTTTCTTGTGCAATCTCTTCGTCTTTGGACGGGATACTCGAACGAGAAAAATGAGTTGTGCGCACAAGGTTGCAAGAAAAGATAATACGACAGAGCGCACATCAATAACCAAATTTACTGCTCGGAGGGCGCGAAGATATGCAGACTCCGACAAGATGAGGGGGGCGGGGGGAAGTGTAGTGATGGGAATAAAAATTTCTGAAAAAAGTGCTTACGCACCTGTTGGAAAACACGCTTCAGCTCAGAAGATAGATATACGTTATCTGTAGGTGGAAAGATGGTGCAATCCCACGATATTTTCATGCCATCCCCTCTCTCCACAACGGTGGTCCAGTGGTTAAGCTGCTTGACATTATGAATGTGAAAACACTGTATCAATGCCACGTAGTGGGGTGAGTCTTCTTAATGCATGTAATACGGCGTGGCAGAAACGTAGAATCGCGCCAGGAGTCAAAACGTGTGTATTGCGCAAGGAGTGGGTATTTGAAAGGCTCACCAAATTGCAAAGCGCTCAGACATTTATTCATATTCAGCTGCAAAAGCATCAACAAAGTGAGCAGCTGCGTAGGTTATCCTGTTGCCCTACGGACGTGTAGTGAGACGTGTAGCTTGGCTGCGCTAGACAAGCGTGATTCCGTCTATACAAGAACTGCTCGCTGTACACTGATAGTGGCGAGCACAATCCTCGGTCGTCAATAATCAGATCATCCGTGATACACGTATACTTCTACTCAAGCCTTAGTTTACACTCCAGCGTTATCGTTGAAGTGAGCGTTAGTCCTAAAATTAACTATATCACACGCGTCATGTGCACATCTCATCCAACGATCCACGTTCGAGGATGTTCCACACCACTCAGGCGTCACCTGAACGCAGCGCATCAAGGGAGCGCGTATGCTAGTATAAACAGTGAAAGCCGTTCCACAAAAGCAATAAAAATAAAAAAAAAGCAAGAACACGTTTCAATGCCTCCCACGAAGAAAGAACCATTCCGATGCTTAAAACAGATCGTAAAAGCGAAAAAAAATTCGGCAGATCCCGCGTGCCTTGGGAATTAATAATATTGTCACGTGGTCGTGACGACGAAGGCAGCAGTCGGTATGCCCCAGATGAAACTGTTTATTTGGCCGAACTTGTGGCCGGTAAATGGAAAGTCAGATTACAGCAATACACACTGGCACTGATAGCGGCGCACACAGCGTCGGCCGTCGATCAACTGATCACCGTTGGGATGCGCCGTGTTTTATACATCACGCATGGAACTTTCTGGCCTTGTCAATGGTGGTCGCGCAAGCTCTAGAATAAGCTTGACTCTTCGCGTCTTGCGTGCAATCTTAACAAAATGATCTACTGAAATCGTGAAGCTTCTGAAACACCGAGGCGCAGTCTGCACCGAGCTTTGCTCAGTCTTTGTGGGTGTAAACCGAATACAGCAACATTGAAAGATACGCGCGTGACAATGTGCGAGGCATGCATCAAGAAGTTTGCTATGTGGCACATTTAAAGTGAGCATAACGTTACGAGGCGGATGGGTGTACTGCTCAGTAAACATATGTAGAAATTTTATACAAACTCACATATATAGAAAACATGCAAATGTGAGAACCGATTGCTCGTAGTGCGCACATTAGTGGTCACGTCTTGGCTTTAAGGAAAGTGTTTCGAGGTGGATCGACGTTAAGCGCAGCAGTTGTGTGCACATCGCGGGCTTGCCAAGAACATGCTTTACACTGGCGTCTACTGGTGACCATACTGGGTAGCTTATGGTCTGATATAGCGTCAGCACTCACGTTAGAGCACGGGCGTCCATATTATCGAAACAAAGTGCGCTTTACGGCGTGACAATGTGAATGTCACACGTAACTTTCGTTAGCGTATTCGCCTGGGAGCGATCAACACTTGCATATAGCTTTCTGAATCACAGGAATAAACAATTGGATGACTCTTGATCTTCGAAGGCCTTCAAGAGCATAATGGAAAGGCAGTTTCTTAGCGCTGGTGTGGACGAGGACAAATAAGAAGAGACACTAGACACATGGGCGCCATTTCATTATGCACCAACAAGCCCACATCGCTACGCTCTTCAAGAGCAGATCGCGATAGCGTAATCGGGCCCCGCACGCATCGCATTCTGAATTGGTAGCCTGCTTCGGTTCTCCGCGCATGCCTCAAATGCGCCGTAAGGGAACGAAAGACTGTGAGCGTAACACTGGCCGTTTCAAAGTATCATGTACTGCCTACTGCAAGCAGAGTTGTTAAATGCGTACGCAATAATTATTCTATTTGCGAATCAGCCAAGGGCCCATTACTCGTACGTAAGGCAAAACGCGAACCTACGCAGCTGTTCAATTGGTTGATGGTTCTGTTGCTGATGATGATAAATATGTCTCAGCGCTTTGTAATGGGCGGGCCTTTAAAAGACCCACTCGTTGCTCAATTCACATGTTTTGACGCCTGGCGCGATCCTACGCTTCTGCCACGCAATATATGATGCGTAAAGAAGACTCTTTCCCCCTACATGGCATTCATAGTGTGTTCTTTTCCAAAGCAGTTTCAACAGTTATCGTGGCTCTGAGGTAGAACATCTGCTTGCCACGCAGACAGCCTGGGTTCGCTCCTCACTCGGACCCGGAAATTCGTATTATTTATTTTATTAGCATCTGTCGATTTTTCGGTTGCGCAAAAAGTGATTTTTCGCTGACAGCCGATGACGCCAACACCGACACCAGAATTTCTGCGAAACGAGCTCTTTAACGCTATCGCGTTAAAATGTAATTTTATTAGACTGCTGTAAAAGTGGAGTCGACATTGGAACCACAACTGACTTAAACCCGGCATGACGTCTGTGTTATAGGTTTACGTATGTAATGTTTATTGCTTTGCTATAAAAATAGATAGCCAGCACTGGAATCACAATTGAAGTTGCGCCTACCACACGCCTGCATATGGTCTTTTTCCAAAGCTGTTTCAAAACCTGGCATGGCTTTGTGGTAGAATGCCTGAATGCCACGCAGAACGCTTGGGTTCGATTCCTTCTGAGGTCCTGATTACTGATCTTTGCATTCGTCGGGTCTACGCTGCCGATGTCAGTTTCTCTGCACACTCTCACATTTAAGTTACGAATGTCTGTACTCGCCGTTCCGGGGTAGATATAAACTATCACCTGTGGCGCATACCTGTGGCCCGTGGTACTCGTGGGAAGTGTTTCACGACGTACGTCACAGGACTTTCAAGTTATTCATGTCGTGACCGGACATTTATATTCGACAAACCCTCCTACCCTCCTATACCAATTATGTGCTACACCAAGTTAACGAGGCGATCACGAGAGCGCCCAGACGCAGGCGGCTAGATAAATAGATACGCAGATAGAAACGCTCAAATTGCCTGCAGTTTGCTAAGAAATGCTTCGCATTTAATTTGCTTTGAAAAAGCATGGATAATATCGAAGCGAGCTCTTCTGTCCCCAAGTTCGCTAACGTGTATGAAACCGTTTGAAGGCGTACGATAGCGGAACGCTGTCAAGCGCACGCACACAAGGACAGAGGGAGGTGATTATGATGCATCTGTCTGTCCCTGTTCTTTGTACTTGTTTGTGTGCGCTTGACAGTGTTCTGCTATGCAAAACCAAATCACCAAAAAGTCGGTGCTGTTGGGGCGTAGCACATGGACAAGTCCGGGTCATGCGCGGTGTCGCCGAGAGTTGGTTCGCAGCAACGTCAAAGTATTTTGTATGAAGTATCGTTTAATAAGTTTATCGCTGACCCCTCGTCGGCGTATCAGCGCTCGCGCCCAGACACGGTCGCCGGGCTCATGTTTCACGGTGACGGTCGGTCGTCTGCTGCTGGTTCCTGATACGCAGACGGGGGAGTTGTCGAGCTTCATCGGCGTGCTAAATGTAGTCTGCAGGGTCCAGATTGTTCTCGTTGGCGACGGTCAGCAGCATAGCGTCCAGCGTTGTTGCCTGCCTCCTTCCGTAAAGCAGCTTGAACGACGTCAATCTTGCTCGCTCGTGTTGTAATCGAAGGTCACATACGTGAGGATGGGATACCATATGTCTTTCATTCGAAGTCGATCTATGTACAGGTGGCATCACACTTGCCTAGGGAGGTCGAGTGCGTGGGTGTAGATGCTGACACCGTCCGCTGCTGCTACTTTACGTTAGCTACAAGCTTCCGGTGATGCCTGAACTATATAGAAAAAGGAGCTAGCACGTGGTATGGCTGTGTGGTATCGTTACGGCGTTGGTCTGTGCGTATTTGCGCAAAAGAACGGTGGCTTATTCTGCCGATTGGCACACAGAGACAGAGGCGTGCGCGGGGGGGGGGGGGGGGGGCAGGGGGGGGCGAGAAGGGGGGGGCGCAAAGTCAGCCCAATACATTAACATAATAGGGAGGGGGGGGGGGGCGCTGCGACGAACCTTCGCCCCCCCCCCCCCCCCCCCCTGAAAGGGAACCCTGCGCACGCTTATGCACATAGACAAGTGTGATCTCGAATGCACGCAGCCCTCCACAGTTAAAGGGAACATAGGAGCGCGCGGCGGCTCCTCGGCACTACCGCCGGCTGCAGCGAGTTTCGCGCAGGTGCAGTGCGCACCATGTGCGGTGCTCGTTCGCAGCGAGAGCGGTTCGCTTCGCTGTGACAGGCGAGCTAGATCAGCTACGATTTAAAGAGCGGCAACAGCCGGCAGCGGACAGCGACAGAGTACCACTCACATCGCGCACTGCGTCTTCGCGAAGCTCTGTGCACCTCTGTCCGCTGCTATCCTTTTTTTTTAACAGTGGACATGTATGCATACACTGTCAGCAAGTAGGCGAGGGCTCTGTTCGGATGTTCGGAGACGCCATGCGTCTGTGTGTGGCAGGTAGTGGTCCTTCGGGAACATATGCTGCTGTATTGCAGAATCAATCCGTACCTATGTCGCTGATGCGAAATTCTGAAGATTCACGGCAGAGGAGGACGTGATGAAAAAAAAATTGTGCTGCCTCTGTGACACTACCTTTTTCCAGGACATTTATTTCGGAGTAGCGAGTCAGGTAGACTGCGGCCACAACGATAAATTTGTTCCCTGACGGCGTCGTTCTAAATGGCCCCGGTAAATCCGTACTTATGAGCAGGAACGTTACATGCGGCGGTTTGATTGGCAGTAAGACCCCAGCTGGCGTAGTCGGTGGTGTGTTGCGTCGCTGGCGGTCTCTGCACGCCTTGACGTAGCGAGCGACGTCGGCAGTAAGGCGCGGGCAGTAGTTATTTTCCTCGTATCCGCTCTAGCGTGCGCGAGAAACCGAAGTCTCCAGTCATCGGGTCGTCATGCAGAGCCCGCTGAACATCAGGTGGCATTGCTGAAGGCATAAGTATATAGGTGGCTACTGTACAAATGTTCTTTCACTTTCAGTGCTCGCTTATATACCTTAAGGAGGACGGTGGTCTTGCTCCCAAATTTTATACCAGGCTTCTCAGCTCTCGGTCGGTTTGTCCCTGTTCGGTGAAGTCGCCCGCGCTCGTAGCTCAGAGGAGGCCGTCATCCTGATAACTTTGGGGCGGCGAGCACGGACACGCGGCAGGTAGTTGGCATCAGGGTGATATCGTCTGCACTTACACCAGGGGTGATATCGCGTTCGTACAGCCTGAGGCTCGAGTATTCGAGGTGTTCTGATGTGTCCTTTAAGCTTTGCAACCACCACAAGGCATGGTCATCATCATCATCAGCCTGTCTACGCCCACTGCAGGGCAAAGGCCTCTCCCATGTTTCGCCAATCAACCCGGTCCTGTGCTTTCTGCTGCCACGTTATACCTGCAAACTTCTTAATCTCATCTACCCACCTAATTTTCTGTCTCCCCCTCACGCGTTTGCCATCTCTTGGAATCCAGTCAGTTACCCTTAATGACCAGCGGTTATCCTGCCGACGTGCTACGTGCCCGGCCCATATCCATTTCTTCTTCTTGATTTCAACTATGATATCCAAGGCATGGATTATAAATTCAAGGGGCCTTTAGTGTAGGTAGGGACAAAACGATGACTTCACAATGACGAGAAGGCACTTTTTCCTTAGTGCAACAAGTTGACAGAGATGCAAGGCCGTCAGTACGATTTCCTCTCTTTATACTCTTATTGCTGTTAAGCGGATTAATATATTTTAATATGCTTTTTGGATGTCATGTGGGAGGGAGCAATGTGCCATTCAAATTATCGCCGAGCTAAGAGAACGCGTCGTTCAGTAGCAGCAGGCGCGTGGCATGTATGTACCGTCCCTGCGTCGTCTCGGGCACATGCCTGGTTTTTGTCCCTTCGTGTGCAAGGCGCTACGCGTAGTCGGAGCCACGCATTATCGTATTAAGTGGAACGACCAATACAACACATAAGCTCAAGAAAAGAAGTAGCGGTAGAAAAAGTAGAACAAGCGTCAAAATTGCACATGGGTCATGAAAGACATAAGCGAACAGGTGATTCCTATCATTCAGGGATGAGTGGGACAAGTGCTTGGAATTGGCACGGTTTGTAAATGAACCATGCTCCAATAAACTCGTCTCATTAGCGCACTCTAAAAAATTCGGCATAACCAACCATCGCTCTTTAGCCTTAGAGGCAGGTTAACAATGCCTAAACCTACGTCAGCGCCTTCGTTCCAGCAGTACGTTTATTGCTTCCAAAAGCTTTAGCCACTCAAATATCAATCAATAATTACTTCCCTTGCCTCCGATATAGCTGGTGTGGTGTTTGCACTGATGCAGTAGTAAGACTTTTTTAAATTCAGGCCCGAAGTAGGTGCTACATAACTTTATTATTGCGAACTAGAGTATAGCGATTGCTGCATTGCTAAAAAAAAAACAACACAAATTTTTTGCCATCTTTTTTCCACTCACCTTGCACACGAGCAGGTTATTCAAAGGAAAGGCTCTCCACTCAACGTCTTCTTCAGGAAACTTAATGCAGTCGAGTAAACATTCGTATTCCTCGTTGACGAAGCATTGCTGGTAGCAGGTTTTGCACAGCACGTGTCGACAGGGCAAAAAGGCGGTCTCATAGGGCAGAAAACCACAGCCGTCGCATATTATTTCTGTCGGAATACGCCCGACGAAGTGCAAGGGCCTCAAGTCCAGTTCCTTTGAAAACCCAAACAGCGTGTACCGCTGCGATTGAACAGCCATCAGGCACAGCACGTCCGTCCCACTCGGAAACGTCGTTCGACGGTTCGACCTGCTGTTCCTCCTAAAATTTCGGTTGCCGTTCTCGCGTTCTGTTCAAGCTCTGCGCAAACGACTGGCACCAGGGCTGCTATCAATCCGATAATGCGGTGCACACTTTGCAGCCTTTCGCGATAAAAGAAGTTGAAATTCACGAAGCTGCAATCTGGGCATCATCATGAGTCGCGAACACGTGTGCAAAGTTGTTCAGGCCATTTAAGAAATTCCTGATAAGACCGACTTACAGCGGCTGTCGCAGTTGCGGCAATAAGAGGAGGAAATATTTTAACGCGATGCGTTAAAGAAATCTCTTTGAAGAAATTCCGGTGTTGGCGTCGTTGGCAGTGAACAAAAAGAAAGAAAGAAACTTGGAGGACGCTTGCGCCTGGCCTTTAAAGGGACACTAAAGGCAAATAGCAATTTGCGTCAGAGTGAAAGATCAATGTTTGGGAATGTCTAAAACGGCAATATTTTCAACAGCAGTGCTCTACTAATCGAGAAATCAAGGTAAATGTACGACACCACATGCGCTATGAGTGGAACATCTAGGAAATGATCCCAATGACGTGACAGCTTCCACCTACAATTAATCACTGGTAATCAAACCAGCTGCCGTAAAAAAAAGAAGCTTCGGTGCATTACAAAATGTAATAAAATGCTGATTGTCCGTTTCTGTTTGATTCATAGAAAAAAGAAGCGCCTGGCGTTACTACGGGGAATGACGCGAGTGGTTCAAAAGTTGCGTTTTCGCCTGGTTAGGCTGAACAGGTAGTGCCATCTAGCGGGGCCCAGTTGAACCCGGCCAACACAAACATCCATTGCGGCAAGCTTCACTGGCCGTTGTTGCTGCTGTGGCTCCCGCTACTTTCGCTCTGTTGCTACTATAGTGTCGGCGGCCGCGCAGTAAAGGCAAGCAACGTTGGGCACGGTTTAGTAGCCGAGGTTAGGCAACCGCTTTAATCACGACCAGCGACGAGACAGCAGTCAGTGGCCTCAGCTGAGCCAGCACGAGCATCAACCACAACAACCGTCTTCTTCTTCGTTCCTCTACTAATAACAGTACTTGTCACTACAACTACTCCCCGGCGGAAAAAGGAGCCATCCTGGCGACCTATGGCACAAGTAGGACTGGTGGGTCGTAGTAAGGCTTCAATCGGTCGACGTGCACAGTCTCGCGCCCGCGGCGCCGTTTATCTGTAGGTGGCTGAATAGGCTCAACAACGTAGTTGACTGGGGACGTCTGGCGCAGGACCCGATAAGGACCATCATACTTCGGCATGAACTTTGTGGAAAGGCCGGGAGCAGATGAGGGAACACGGAGCCACACGATTGTTCCAGGGGAGTATGACGGACGAGATAAGCTGCGGTCATAAGAGTGCTTCTGGCGAGCCTGATCGTGCGTGGTAAGCGAACGTGCGAGCTGCCGACATTCTTCGGCATAAGTGGCGGCTTCGGCTAGAGTCGTCGATTCTGAAGGGTCTGGGCGGTACAAAAGGATAGTGTCCAAGAACGAGGAAGGTTCCCGACCATAAAGGAGGAAGAACAGGGAGAATCCAGTAGTAGATTGAATGGCGTTGTTGTAAGCATACGTAACGAATGGCAGTATGCGGTCTCAATTCGTGTGGTCATTGGAAACATACATGGAGAGCATGTCACCTAGCGTGCGATTAAACCGCTCGGTCATCCCGTTGGTTTGGGGGGTGATATGCTGTGGTAGTTCGATGCACGATGTTGCATTCACGGAGGAGGGCTTCTAAGGCTTCGGACAAGAAGGAACGCCCGCGGTCACTGAGGAGCTCGCGAGGTGCACCGTGCCGAAGAACGAGGTTGCGAATAATGAACAAGCCGACTTCACGCACGGTGGCCTCAGGAAGAGCCGAAGTTTCGGCGTAGCGCGTAAAGTGGTCCACGGCTACGATAACCCAGTGGTTTC
Organism: Rhipicephalus appendiculatus; assembly: GCA_030522465.1. NCBI lineage: Eukaryota > Metazoa > Arthropoda > Arachnida > Ixodida > Ixodidae > Rhipicephalus > Rhipicephalus appendiculatus. Next base: position 23,725 of record JALIZH010026818.1, read on the forward strand.
CATTTGGTGTGTACGGTAGGGGACCGTACAAGTCGAGTCTGATGCTGTCGAAAGGCCGAGAAGGACAAGGCAGTGATTGGAGTGGCCCTGTAGTCGTGTGAGAAGAGCTTTTCCGGCGTTGGCACAGGGAACATGAACGAACGTACTGCCGAACAAAGCGGTACATTCGACGCCAGTAGTATCGGATACGGAGGCGGGCATACGTCTTCACCACACCAGCATGGGCGCATTGCGGATCCGCGTGGAAGGAGGCACATACGTCGGAACGTAGGTGGCGAGGGATTACCAGCAACCATTTGCGGCCATTGGATAAGTAGTTTCGACGGTACAGAAGGCCGTCACGGATTGCAAAGTGGCGAGCAGTTCGTCGAAGTGAGCAGTTGGCGGTACGTGGAGACGCCTGAGACAGGTACTCTATAAGAGACGCTATCCACGGATCCTGGCGTTGCTCAGAGGACATGTCGGCAAGTTCAAGTGAAGAACATCCGCAGCCGGAAAGAGACGCAGTAACATACTCATGGGGAAGTGGCGAGCGAGAGAGAGCGTCGGCGTCCGAATGCTTACGGCCTGACCGATAGCCTACACGTATGTCATAATCTTGTAGACGTAGCGCCCAACGAGCTAGGCGACCAGATGGATCTTTTAATGACGACAACCAACACAATGCGTGGTGATCAGTCACGACGTCGAATGGGCGGCCATATACGTAAGGTCGGAATTTCGTTATTGCCCAAACGATGGCAAGACTTTCTTTCTCCGTGACTGAGTAGTTCTTTTCCGCTTTAGTGAGGGTGCGGCTAGCGTAGGAAACTACATACTCATCGAACCCAGATTTGGGCTGGGCAAGAATAGCGCCGAGGCCTACTCCGCTAGCGTCCGTATGGATTTCGGTTGGAGCGTCCGGATCAAAGTGGCATAGGATAGGTGGGGATGTCAGAAGATGGCGTAAAGAGGCGAATGCTTTGTCGCATGCAGGAGACCACGCCGAGATGTCTTGGTTGTCGGCAAGTAGCTGTGTCAGGGGGGGCGATTATGGTGGTGAAATTGCGCACAAGACGGCGGAAGTATGAGCAGAGGCCGATGAAGCTACGGAGTTCTTTTAGTGTAGACGGCCTGGGGAAGTCGGCGACAGCGCGAAGCTTGGAAGGATCAGGACGGACACCACACTTGCTAACAACATATCCTAAGATGGTAAGCTGGCGGGTGGCGAAATGGCACTTCTTCGAATTCAGCTGGAGTCTAGCGTCCGCAAGACAAGTGAGGACACTTGCGAGGCGGCTGAGGTGGGAGTCAAAGTCCTTCGAAAAAACGACGACGTCATCCAAATAGCACAGGCATGTGTTCCATTTCAGGCCTCTGAGGACGTTATCCATGAGACGTTCGAAGGTGGCAGGCGCATTACAGAGGCCGAAGGGCATCACGTTAAACTCGTACAATCCGTCTGGAGTGACAAACGCAGTCTTGGAGCGGTCGACTTCATTCATAGGGACCTGCCAGTAGCCCGATCGAAGGTCTAAAGAAGAAAAGAACTCTGCTCCTTGCAGGCAGTCGAGAGCGTCATCGATTCTGGGCAGCGGATAAAAACGCAGAATCTGATGCTGCCGTCCTTTTTTTCACCAGTACTACCGGAGATGCCCAAGGGCTGTTTGAAGGTTGTATTACGCCACGTTGAAGCATTTCGTTCACCTGCTTGTCAATGACACGGCGTTCAGCGTGAGAGACTCGATATGGACGCTGGCGCAAAGGTGCATGGGTGCCGGTGTCAATGTGGTGAATGGCAGACGTGCGGCCCTAGGAAGGTTGGCTATGATCGAATGACGTTCTGAAGCGATCGAGTAGCGCCAAGAGTTGGTTACGCTGGGCAGCGGGGAGTTCCTAGTCAATCGACGGGAGGAATGCCTCGGGAGATGAAGCGGTAGTGACATCAGGAGTAATGCTGTTGACGTGCGGTGGCGATCCATCAGGCAGGTGACTGGAGTAAAAAGAATCGATTTCCTCAAGGCGACCGATGAGTTCACCACGGAATAAGGTGGTCGGGGAGGAAAACGGGTTCGTTATATAAATGGCGCCACATGAGTTTTCTATAGTGACAAGTGCGAATGGGAGAAGGAAGCTCTTGCGAGAGCCGAAGGCTTCGGAGGATACAAACAGGGCGGTGACCGAGGACGCTTCGGCGCAAGAGAGTGGCACAAAAACAGAGGATAGCGGAGGGATGTGGATGTCCACAGCGACGACGACTCGAGAAGATACTGTCTGGAAAGAGGGCCTGTCAGACATCGGCGTTTCACACAGGAGCAGTTCAGACATCGTCGACAACTCTAGTTCGGCACGCGCACAGTGAACGACGGCATGATGAGCGGAAAGGAAGTCCCAGCCCAAGATGATGTCGTGCGAACATGGTGAAAAGACAACGAATTCGACTATATACAAAACGTTCTGGATGACGAGCCGAGCCGTGCACGCCAGAGAAGGTTGGATGTGGTGCGCGGTTGCAGTACGGAGAGAGACGTCGGAAAGTGGTATCGTAAGCTTCTTTAACTTGCGGCACAGTTGCGGCACTACAACGGAAACAGTCACATCAAAAAGACCGCTTCAGGCGGGTGATTTGAAGTGCGCTAACGCGATGCGGACCACTAAAACGTGATTTTATTTCCAAATTAGCACTTCCTTGGCACAACAGTAGCACTACGAGGTTTCTGGACCGCTATTTCAACAATCAACGTCGACTTAATATTTGCCTTTAGTGTTCCTTTAAGAGCAGGACGCGATGGCGTGATCGGCCGGCGTTTGCATCGCTTTGTCGTTTACTAACCAGGATTCGCTTCTCATAGGACACACCCTAACCGTGTCCCAAGAAACATGCATATCCACGAAGTGAATGATGATGAGTGGGCGAAGCGCGGTGATTGTTTGGTAAACGTGAATCTCCCGTGACATTTTGCCCACTCGCTCATGGAAATGAGTTACAACGCGCGTGTTCAGTATATACAATGTGTTTTATTTTTCATTACTAGTATGCTGTATTGAGTTCTGGATTCCGTTTTCTTTTCATTATCACCGCTTTGTGGTCCGTGAAATGTAGGTGGTGGTGGTGGTGGTGGTTGTGATGTTGCAACAGGCGGGGTTAGCCTGGCCTAAATGGCCGGCAATTGTTCCGCCCGAGCATCTCTTGAATCATAGGGGTCCGTCACCAAATGTCACTCAGCCCAGTGTCTCGCAGGAAAGCCATCAGGATCCGTTGCACGCTCCTCCTCGTCGCCGTGGGCCCTTCAGGAAAAATGACATCTTCAGATGTCCCGTGCTTGTGACAACCTTTCTGCAAGCTGCGTACCATCTCTGTTCTTTCGCTGTCAAACTGCGGGCACAGCCAAATGAAATGCTCGATGTCGCCGATGTCACCACAAACGCCACAAAACGGGGAAGCGCCTCGCCCAGTCTTGAATGACCAAGCCGGCGTGTATGCGGAGTCAGTTCTTATCCGGTAAAGAAGCGTCGCTTGTTCTCTAGAAAGTCCGTGGATTACGCATGACTGATGCGGAAACTTGTGGATCGCCCTGAAGTGATTGCGTATTACATCCTTGTTGTTCTGGTAAGTTTTAGGCGCTCTTATTTTTGGAACACAAGTTCGCGCTTCACGTGCAAGGGCATCAGCTTTTTCATTGCCTTCAATTCCAACGTGGGAGGGGATCCACTGAAACTTTACATTGAAGCTCTTGCCGATCAGGTGTTTAATGAGCGCCAGAGATTGTCTTGTGAATTTTTCTTGAGGTAGCCCTCGATGCAGTCGCTGTAACGCCGGACTGTGAATCCGTCAGCAGTACCACATCTCGTGCAGAAAACGATCGCAATTTTCGCAAAGCCGCGGTGATTGCGGCGCTTTCTACTGTTGTGGACGACACAACACGATCCAGGCGGCCCGACCATGACACGCCCAGGGAGGGTATGCAGAAAGCCGCTGCGCAGCTATCCGTCTGTGTGCACACCGATCCGTCAGTGTAAACTTGTAGGTGACCACGGTACATGGTGCTCAAATGGTCCAACACCAGAAACTTTGCTTCCTCAGCTGGAAGCGGTGCGTTTCGTCGGCAGTTTAGGAACCCTGAAGTTACAGGCAACGTCCACAAAGGACCATGGCGGGTTCGATAGGGCTCCGTTGAGGCGATTTCAAGCCTAAATGTCGAAATGTGTTCAGTGCCGCGTGAAAATGTGAGTCAGTTCTTGCTCTTAGCCGCCGGAGAAGGGCCGTGCCTGTGGAGGACTCACCCAGTCTTGATATCTGCGTCAACAAAGCCTGAGACGCCAGGAAGGCGGAGTGGTAGAGACTCGGCTTCATCGCTGACCTTCTTGTTTGACGCCGCCTGAGGGACTCCCATCGCCAAGCGAAGACCCTTTCTGTGCACTGCCTCTAAGCGTTCAAACTGGCTCGGTGATGGCGATATCAGCGGCAGCTGGTAAAGAATGCGGCTTGTTATGAGCGCAGCATTCAGCTTAAGCATCGACATAGGATTGTTGCCCCAGCGTACACCTGCCATGCGACGAATAGCGTTGAGTCTTTGTACGGATGTAGAGCCAATGGTTCTTCGAGCTGATCTAACCTGACGTTGGCAAAGACAAGGTCTATGCCAACTTCCGATTGTCCCCTTGGTGGTTGTTGCTTGTTTACAGTCATACGAAAGGCATCGTAGAGCATATAGAGACGTCATATACTGCATAAGCCAGTCATTGTCCGTGATGTAAACGTTAAGATCACCGACTAGTACGAAGGTTGTTGTTGTCGACTTTGCCGTTTTGCTGCCGCTTCTCGAGCTCTCAACCCCGGGTTCGATTGTCGACGTTGTCGTTGAGCCACCGCATGCCGCGCTTTACGTTCGTCCTGATCCATGGCAGAAAGAGAATCTTGCCCATCAGTACATATCATCATCAATGTGATTTAGCTCGAGCCAGGCTGATGTTTTCGCACCTGAGCTATGAGCGTGCACGCCGCCGCACGCCGACAAGGCTCGGTCTTAAGGTGCTTCGCCCATAAAAATAATTTCGCCTTTTAAACTATCCTAGGATGCCTAATGTAAGTACAGTTGCAAAGTGCCCACTACACCGTAATTGATCGTTTTGCGAATTAGCGAAGTACCCACTATACGTGCCAATCATTACGTGCCCTTACTCGTCTGTACTCCTTGCTGATGCTGGTTCTGATGATGATGTATGATGACGATGCTTTAGCGCTTCGTAATGGGGGAGCCTTTAAGCTTTTTTTTTGTTTTTTTTTTCGTTTCTTTTTTACTACTGATAAGTTTACTTTTCACTCTGGCTTGCACTTGGTCGGTAACGTATCGATGTTGGTTTTCAGCGCGCGCGTTCTATGCGAGCTGTAGCCGAATATCTTTGGTGCGGCGGCGTACCCGAAATATTTGTCACTAAAGTGCTTGTTGCAGACCCGCGAGTTAGCCGTGGTCATGCACACGCCAGCTCACGTCACGGCCGGTCTGGAGGAGCGCGCTCGCTCCTTCCTATAAGGCCTGCGCACGGGGGGCTGTTTCTACCTATCGCCGCAGCTTGGCGGGGGCGCTCCGAGCCAACCCGCTGCCTGCAGCTGCGGAGTAGCGCTAGCGCGCGCAGGGAACGCTCGGTTTCAAACTTGCTGTGGCCCCTTCTGTAGTCAATCCATGGTACCAGTGCGATGGGAACATGGTGGCAAGCATATAGGATAACTCTGGTGATTTCCACTTTTCGGAAGGGGAGGCGCAAGCCGCTGATCTGCCCGTTTCTGTTGCTCGGGAAAGCATCTTCGTGGTTATAACAAAACTTTTTTTTTCGTCTGTAGCGTCGAGAAATGAGTAGGAGGCTGAATATTGCATTTGAAGCGCATGTGCGATTGTGCGTCGCGCTCAGAAGGCTCGGCCGCATGATCACCGATCGGCAGAAAAAAATTCATGCATAACTTATTCTTTGGTAGAAAAATGGTTTAAGAAACATATATTTCACAAACACATTCCGGCCGTCGCGGCACATGAAAATAATAAAATTTGTATTTTTCTGTTGAAGGCTTTATAATTCGTGCTTTAACGTTGAAATAAATACTTCAAAAAGTTGAAACTGAATGCATAATGGAGATGGCCACTGTTTATCGCACTTAGGTCTAAGTCAGAATCACAGTAGCAAGACTAATAATAATAATAATAATAATAATAATAATAATAATAATAATAATAATAATAATAATAATAATAATAATAATAATAGTAATAATGATAATAATACTATTAATATTTGTAATAATAAAAAAATAATAAACTGTTTTAAACAAAAAAAACAGATGCTAAAAATGACATGAAGTAGCAGGCACTGATACGGTCTAAGACAGGCACTAAAGTATAGAAAAAAGAAGTAAAAGAAGATGATTGCGCAGGTAAACACGTGAGAAGAATCTTTAAGATAAAATAATGCACGCCGGAGACAAAGAGGAAAAATAAACCACTGATACACCCGCTTCTGTAGTTCAGGGAAGCATACACGAAATTATAACAAAGCCTGTTTTTTTTTTGTTTTTTTTTCGTTTTCTGTAACTCTTAGAAATGGGATGAATATTTGGAACTATAGCTTCTGTGAGTGATACACTACAGAAAATATTGAAAAAAATCACCCACTATTGGGCCAATCCCCTGCATTAACTATGAGCTACGCAGAGGAAAACAACGTCAGCAACCACACGAGTGAGTGGCTCGCCATAAGGATGAGATTACACGTCTCATTGTAGAAACTGAGCAAAAGGACGCACTCGGTTATATGTATATGCGTCAGCATGCCGTCCATGTCACTGTCAACCAAAGAGTTATGATTTACTGCGTAAAACGCTGACAATCGGCTTAGGTGCGGTCGTGATGCCACTTAATAGTGTCACGTGGTCGTGACGTTGACCCAAGCAGCAGTCGGTATGTTCAAGATGAAACTGTTTATTAGGCCGAACTTGTGGCCGGTAAACGGAAAGTCAGATTACAGCAATAAACGCTGGTACTGATAGCGGCGAACAGAGCGTCGGCCGTCGATGAATTGAACATCGTTGGAGCGCGCCGGCTTTTATGCATCACGCGTCGAACATTCTAGCCTTATCACTGGTCATCGCGCAAGCTCAGGAATAATCTCGAGTGGTCGCGTCTTGCGCGCAATCTTAACAAAATGATCTACAATAATCGCGAAGGTTCTAGAACAATAAGACGCGGTTTGAGCTGAGCTTTGCTGACGGTCTTTGTGGGCGAAAACCGAATAAAACAAAAGTGAAAATAAGAATAGCGCGTGGCAATGCCCCCCCTCTGAAAAGGCATCGTCCCGATGCTTAAAACAGAACACGGGAGAAAATGCATGCAACAATAAAGAAAGAAAGTTCAATAATTAAGCAATAAGTGCAGTCCTCTGGTTTGCTAACGCGCGTAATACGGTTTGAGGCGCACGACATGGACGACTTCAGGTCGCGCACGGCGCCGTTGAGAGTTCGTTATGCTGTCCGGCACGACCTCGTAGTCCAGAGCACCGAGACGTCGAAGCACCTTGTACGGCCCGAAGTATCGCCGAAGGAGTTTTTCGCTAAGTCCACGTCGGCGTATCGGTGTCCACACCCAAACGCGGTCGCCGGGCTGGTATTCCACGAAGCGTCGTCGAAGATTGTAACGGCGGCTGTCGGTCGTCTGCTGATTCTTGATCCGCAGGCGGGCGAGCTGTCGTGCTTCTTCGGCGCGCTGTAGGTAGGCGGTCACGTCGATGTTTTCCTCATCGGTGACGTTTGGTAACATGGCGTCGAGCGTCGTTGCCGGGCTCCGTCCGTAGACCAACTTGTATGGCGTCGTCTGCGTCGTTTCTTGCACGGCCGTGTTGTATGCGAAGGTCACGTACGGAAGGATGGCGTCCCACGTCTTGTGTTCGACGTCGACGTACATGGCCAGCATGTCGGCGATGGTCTTATTTAGACGCTCGGTCAGGCCGTTGGTCTGTGGGTGGTAGGCGGTGGTCCGGCGGTGACTTGTTTGGCTGTACCTTAGGATCGCCTGAGTTAGGTCCGCGGTAAAGGCCGTACCTCTGTCGGTAATGATGACCTCTGGGGCACCATGACGCAGTACGATGTTCTCGACGAAGAACTTTGCTACCTCGGCGGCACTGCCCTTGGGCAGGGCCCTTGCCTCGGTGTAGCGGGTGAGGTAGTCAGTAGCTACGACGATCCACTTGTTTCCGGAATTCGACGTCGGGAACGGCCCCAGTAAGTCCATGCCGATTTGCTGGAACGGCCGGCGAGGTGGCTCGATGGGTTGCAGAAGTACGGCTGGCCTAGTCGGTGGTGTCTTCCGTCGCTGACAATCTCGGCAAGTCCTCCCGTAGTGGGTGACGTCGGCAGTGAGGCGAGGCCAGTAGTACTTTTCTTGTATCCTTGCCAGCGTACGGGAAAATCCAAGGTGTCCAGCTGTCGGGTCGTCATGCAAAGCATGCAGAACTTCTGGTCGTAATGTCGAAGGTACTACGAGGAGGGAGTCGGCCCGAAGTGGCGAGAAGTTTTTCTTTAGCAGAACGCCGTTGCGCATGAAAAACGACTCCAGTCCTCGTCTGAATACCTTTGGAGCCACGGTGGCTTTGCCCTCGAGGTATTCCATAAGGCCCTTGAGTTCCGGATCGGCGCGCTGTCGTTCGGCGAAGTCGTCGGCACTTATGGTTCCCAAGAAGAAGTCATCCTCCTGGTCATCCAGCGGCGGCGGGTCGACGAGGGCGCGAGACAAGCAGTCGGCGTCAGAGTGTTTTCCTCCGGACTTGTAAACGACGGTAACGTCGAATTCTTGAAGTCTCAGACTCCATCTTGCGAGACGACCGGAAGGGTCCTTCAGGTTAGCTAGCCAACACAAGGCGTGGTGGTCGCTCACAACTTTGAAGGGCCTGCCGTAGAGGTAGGGGCGAAACTTTGACGTTGCCCAGATGATGGCAAGGCACTCCTTTTCTGTTGTGGAATAATTGGCTTCCGCCTTGGATAGCGACCGGCTAGCATAACTGATAACCCTTTCCACGCCGGCAGTTCTCTGGACAAGAACAGCGCCGAGTCCTACGCTGCTTGCATCGGTGTGTATTTCCGTGTCGGCGTGTTCGTCGAAATGCGCAAGTATTGGTGGCGTCTGCAGGCGTCGTTTCAATTCTTGAAATGCTTCGACTTGCGCCGCTCCCCACGTGAATTCCACGTCGTTTTTCGTGAGCTGAGTTAGTGGCTCGGCGATGCGTGAAAATTCCTTGACGAAGCGTCTATAATAGGCGCACAAGCCGAGAAATCGGCGAACGGCCTTCTTGTCGGTGGGCGGCGGGAAGGCAGCGATTGCAGCTGTTTTTCGTGGGTCGGGGCAAACTCCAGACTTGCTGATGACGTGGCCCAAGAACAGAAGTTCCTCGTATGCAAAGCGGCACTTTTCTGGCTTCAGGGTGAGTCCGGAGGCCTTGGTTGCCTGAAGTACAGCTTCTAGGCGTCGGAGATGTTCGTCGAAGTTTGAAGAAAACACAACGACGTCATCCAAGTACACAAGGCAGGTCTGCCACTTCAAGCCGGCCAGTACAGTGTCCATAACACGCTGGAACGTCGCAGGTGCCGAGTAAAGACCGAAGGGCATGACTTTGAACTCGAAGAGGCCATCTGGTGTGATAAAGGCAGTCTTCTCTCGGTCTCTCTCGTCGACCTCGATTTGCCAATAGCCGGTCTTGAGGTCCATCGACGAAAAATACTTCGCGTTGTGGAGTCGGTCCAGGGCGTCGTCGATACGTGGGAGAGGATACACGTCCTTCTTCGTGATTTTGTTCAGGCGGCGATAATCGACGCAGAAACGGAGGGTTCCGTCCTTCTTCTTCACTAACACCACGGGTGACGCCCAAGGACTCTTTGAAGGCTGGATGATGTCGTCGCGTAGCATTTCGTCGACTTGCTGCTTTACGGCCTCGCGTTCTCGCGTTGATACTCGGTACGGGCTCTGGCGGAGTGGTCTCGCATTTTCCTCTGTTATGATGCGATGTTTTGCGACTGGGGTCTGTCGAATTCTTGACGACGACGAGAAGCAGTCCTTGAATTGCAAGAGCAGACTTTTGAGCTGGTCTTGATTGTGCTTCGGGAGGCTCGGGTTGACGTCGAAATCTGGTTCGGGACCTCGATTCGTCGAAACAGGTTCGGCAGCATCGAAGAGGGCGAAAGCATCGCTGGCGGCCACGCATTCTTCGATGTAGCCGACCGTCGTACCAATGTTGAGGTGCCTATATTCGTGGCTGAAGTTTGTCAGCACTACCTTTGCTTTACCGTCACGCAGCTCGGCTATACCTCTTGCGACGCAAATTTGACGGTTCAGGAGTAGGTGCTGATCGCCCTCGATGACGCCTTCAAGGTTCGCAGGGTTTTCGGTGCCGACGGAAATAATGACGCTGGAGAGTGGCGGAACGGTCACCTGCTCTTCTATCACATTCAGTGCATAGTTCCCTGGCGTCGCGAGGGGTGGGAGCGCTTTGTCTGAGGTTAGTGTTATCGACTCAGACCTTAGGTCGATGACGGCGCCGTGGTCACTTAGGAAGTCTATTCCAAGTATCACATCCCTGGAGCAGTTTTGTAAGATTACAAAGCTCGCAGGATAAGTCCGGTTACTGACGGTGACTCTTGCCGTGCAGACTCCAATAGGCGTTATCAGGTGGCCTCCAGCTGTCCGGATTTCGGGTCCACTCCAAGCGGTCTTTACTTTCTTCAGCTTGGCGGCGAATGGCCCACTGACGACGGAATAGTCGGCCCCAGTGTCGACGAGAGCGGTCACGCCGTGGCCGTCGATAAGAACGTCGAGGTCGATCACGTCGTCTCGCGTTGCAGTTAGGTCGTGGCGTCGGGTCATGGCTGCGTCGATTTGTTGCACTGCTTCCATGTTGCGTCGTTTCGTCTTCCTCGGTCCCCGACGTTTTGTCGGCAGGGCTTCGTCTGCTTCGCGTCGTGTTCTGCAGGTTTCGTCGCGTTGTCGTCGTCGGCGGCCGCGGAGGATCTTCGGCATTTCGTCGTACAGCAACCGCACCTCCATCGGTTGCTGCCCTGAGTTTCCCGGAGTCGTGCTAGGCGACCGGCCCCGGTTTGGGCCAGTGTACTGCCGGCGGTGCGGTGACATGTAGCGGCCGGGGGGACGGCGAGCGGGAAGGTCGTCGGGGCGTCCACTGCCCTCCTGCGAGGTAGTCGGCGATATCGCGTGGTTTTTCACCCCGCTGTGGACGCGGAGCGTCGATGGCGAAACCACGCAGTCCCATCTGGCGGTACTGGCAGCGTCGGTACGTGTGGCCGGCTTCTCCGCAGTGGTAGCATAGTGGGCGGTGATCAGGGGCGCGCCAAACGTCGGTCTTCCTCGGCGTGTATCGCTGGCCGGCTGGTGGGCTGTATGACGTCGGTGGTGGCGGCGGAGGTGGCTGGCGGCGGAACAGCGGCGGAGTGGCGTCTTGACGTGGGCGCGGCGGAGGAGCGTGACGGCGGGCCGCAGCAGCGTAGCTGATGGCCTGTTGCTGCGGCTGTACTGGCTGAGCAACGCCAAGTGACTGCTGGATCTCCTCGCGCACTACCTCAGCAATCGACGTCACCTCTGGCTGTGGAAAAGAGAGCTTCCGGAGCTCCTCTCGCACGATGGCGCGGATGGTTTCGCGCAGGTCTTCAGAGCGAAGGGCTTGAACAGCTGCGCTGTCTGAAGTCAGGCGACGATTGTACTGTCGGGTGCGCATTTCTAGCGTCTTCTCAATCGTCGTCGCTTCCGAGACGAATTCTTCGACGCTGTTTGGTGGATTCCGCATCAGTCCCTGCAAAGAGCTCCTGTTTCACTCCTCGCATGAGGAAGCGAACTTTCTTTTCTTCGGGCATGGCTGGATCTGCATGGCGGAAGAGTTTGGTCATTTCTTCCGTGAATAATGTGACGTTCTCGTTTGGGAGCTGGATGCGGGTTTCGAGCGTAGCCTCGGCCCTCTCCTTGCGGACGACGCTCGTGAATGTGGCCAGGAACCTGGTACGAAAAACGTCCCATGTTGTCAGGATGCGCTCTTGGTTTTCAAACCATGTCCTAGCCGCGTCTTCCAAGGCGAAGTACACATGCCGTAGCTTGTCTTCATTGCTCCAGTTGTTAAAAGAGGCGACATGGTCGTATTTTTCAAGCCAGGTCTCCGGGTCCTCGTGTGATGAACCGCGGAAAGTTGGCGGTTCCTTCGGCTGCCGGAGCAGGATGGGCGCAGGCGGCACAGGGGCTGTCATCGTCGCTGCGGTTGAGGTCGAAGTCTTGGTTTGCCTGGTGTTTTCCGGCAGGAGTCCGTGCTCTGGTTGCAAGCCTTGCAGCCTGCGACTAGCTCGTTGCTGCACGGGGGGCTTCGGTGTCTTCTCCGCGCTGTGGGCTGGGTTCACGGCTTGACGGGGGCGTCCGGAACATGAAGGAACAGCACCTCCACCAGATGTCACGTGGTCGTGACGTTGACACAAGCAGCAGTCGGTATGTTCAAGATGAAACTGTTTATTAGGCCGAACTTGTGGCCGGTAAACGGAAAGTCAGATTACAGCAATAAACGCTGGTACTGATAGCGGCGAACAGAGCGTCGGTCCGTCGATGAACTGAACATCGTTGGAGCGCGCCGGCTTTTATGCATCACGCGTCGAACATTCTAACCTTATCACTGGTCATCGCGCAAGCTCAGGAATAATCTCGAGTGGTCGCGTCTTGCGCGCAATCTTAACAAAACGATCTACAATAATCGCGAAGGTTCTAGAACAATAAGACGCGGTTTGAGCTGAGCTTTGCTGACGGTCTTTGTGGGCGAAAACCGAATACAACAAAAGTGAAAATAAGAATAGCGCGTGGCAATAGCGTGAATTCCACACGCATGTTTCTACGTGCCACCACGTCATCTGCATTCATTGTTGTGTCTGTGGCATGATGGGGTGACAATAATTTTTGAGGTTTAACGTCCCAGGCCTACAATATGATTATGATGGACACCGTAGTGGAGGCTCCCGAAATTTCAACCACCTGGGTTCTTTAACGTGCACCTAAATTTAAGCACACGGCACCAAGTATTTTCGAATTCACCGAATATAAAGTGGTCGAGCCTTAAAAAAATAAAATTGCTGGTAGCGTTGCGTGTGCGTCTTCTTTTGCCAATCTTCATGAGTGCCGAGAAAGCCAGGCTGTCCTCACACGCACCTCTACTACTCTCTCTGCTTCCGACAAGCGGAAGAAGTAATTAGCACGAGAAAGTGGCCGAGAAAAGCTGCTTTACAATACGAAGCGCATGCGGCGAAGCGCGCTTTGTCGGGTTGGCTCGCGACGCCCTCACGCGGAGCGCGCCGTCGTCACTGTGTAGAAACAGCTCCATTGTACTCGCGGCGGCTGCTCAGGCCGTAAAAGAGGGAGCGAGCGCGCGCCTCCAGACCAGCCGTGCTCACGTGCGCTTGATGTGCCCGAGCCCCCAAGCACGCGAATGGTGTTGTCTTGATGAGTTGTCGGCGTTCTCTGTACTGGCTTGAAGGTAAAACTGGTATGCGCAAATAAACACGACAGGGACACGGAAAGAATGCACATGGACATGCGCAAATTTGCGCCTGTCCAAGTTCATGTTTTCCGTGTCCCTGTAGTGTTTATTTGCGCTCACGAGTTTTACCTTCAAGTATGAACCAACTCGCCCAGCTACAAGTTTTATTGGATCTGTACTGGCTGTTTGTGCGCTATGGATGCCTCGCTGCGCGCACGTTTGAAGAGGTTGGCACGGATCATGATCTTTACCGTGACACACCGTGTCGTATGGCTGGTACTGTTGTCAGAAACGATGCCCCAAAACGCGCCAAGCGTTCTCAGGGCTGGCGCCTGCACGACACCGGGACGGCGAAAACAGGAACGCATGCCAAACGGAGGCATATTCGTCTCGCATCTCGCTGCAATTTGTGAAGTAAAAAAAAAAAAACGCACACATTCCGCCTGTGTGTTTTATTATTTCTCCCAATTTTCATTCGTCGATTCAAGCAACAGGTTGCACAAATTACGCGTGTCACCTCGAATAATTCTCTCATCGTCATGTGCTACATTGGGCGACGTCAGAACACCGATGCCTACGTAGAGGAGTGTTGTCAAAGCACGGAGAAATCCGTAGGGCCAATTCTTGTCGTATCTCATCCCCTCCACCTTGGGACGCGCACCCACGAGGCGAAGGGCAAGCGGCGTTTCAGCTCGAAATTCGACATATTTCCACGGCGCGTACGGCGCGTTCAGACTTGGCCTCCAAGAGAGCGGAAGCGGCAAAACTTACGGGAAATTGATTGGCTTCGCCACCTAAGTGGCCGGAAGACCAAGCAGCGAGGCCGACGCGAAAAAATTAGGGGTGTGCGAATATTCGAGTTTCGAATTCAAATCGAATAATACCTAACCGAATACTTCTATTCGACTTTCGAATAGCTAGTATTCGAAGTTTCGAATAATTCGATTGGACGATTATCTACAGCGCGACAAAGGCCAATGGTGCAACTTGGCGCGGGTTGGGTGCAGGCCTGTAGGCCAGGAATATTTGTCGGGAGGGGGGGGGGGAGCTTGAAAAACACCTATTTTCATGCTTTTTTACGCTGTAAAACACCCCGCTCCAACCGAATTCGGGGGGGGGGGGGGGGGAGGCTAGAGCCCTCTCCCTGGCTACGGGCCTGCTTGGGTGGCTAAAACTAACGCTAACGTCGTTACAGAAGGCCTTCCGTGAAATGTAAACTTTCGCCGATATACTGGGTTCAAAGGTGAGCGCATGTATATTTTAAAGGATATTATGTGATTTCCGCCCGTCATGGCTCTAGCAGATAAAACCAAAGAACAGTCTAGGGGACTATCGAATTGCTAGCGTCAAAATATAACCAGCACTGAGCTGAGACCTTATACTCAAGAGGCTCAAAAATACTTGAATGAGCTCCTGACCGATCTCTTGAAATAATGTAAACCGCATACAGCTGCACTTTATCCATGTTTGTCAAAATTACTCTGCGATATCTTCCCATTCCTGCTACTGAGGCACCCAGTGAGCGCATGTTTTCAACTGCAGGAAACAGGTCACGTGGAACAGTTTCTGTTTCTCATGACAATTTGTAGCCTTTCGGTGGCTGTCAGTCACCGCGTTATGTGCTCGAGGAACATGAAGGGATTGGATTTTTAAATGCGAAGCATTTCTTAGCGAACTTCGGCGACTTTGAGCGTATCTATCTATCTATCTATCTATCTATCTATCTATCTATCTATCTATCTATCTATCTATCTATCTATCTATCTATCTATCTATCTATCTATCTATCTATCTATCTATCTATCTATCTATCTATCTATCTATCTATCTATCTATCTATCTATCTATCTATCTAGCCTAGCCGCTTACGACTTTCTGCTCTCCTGGCCGTATCGTTAATGGGATTTGTACCAAATTTGGTATGGCATAACATGACTGTATGACGAACATAAATGGCTGGTCATATCAAGAAAATCATGAATAACTTGTGATGAAAAGTATGATTTACATAAATGACAAGTGGTAATATGAAAATCATGACTTCATGAGCGACATGACTTGCATTCCACGCTCATAGCGCGCTCGCGGCCGTTTCGTTCAGCTTGATATACACCAAATTTGGTATTGAGTGACATGACTGTATGACGAACATAAATGACTAGTCGTAATATGTAAATCATGGCATGTCATGAGCGACATGACTTGCATTCCACGCTCATAGCGCACTCGCGGCCGTTTCGTTAGCTTGATATACACCAAATTTGGTATTGAGTGACATGACTGTATGACGAACATAAATGACAAGTGGTAATATGGAAATCATGACTTGTCATGAGCGACATGACTTGCATGCCACGCTCATGGCGTGCTCGCGGCCGTTTTCGTTAGCTTGAGATACACCAAATTTGGTATTGAGTGAGATGACTGTATGACGAACATAAATGACTAGTCGTAATATGTAAATCATGGCATGTCATGAGCGACATGACTTGCATTCCACGCTCATGGCGCGCTCGCGGCCTTTTCGATAGCTTGATATACACCAAATTTCGGTATTGAGTGACATGACTATATAACGAACATAAGTGGCAGGTGGTAACATGAAAATCTTGGCATGCGTGTCATCTACAATGCCATTTACATGCCACGCTCATGGTGCACTTCCGTCCAGTTCGCTAGCTTGAGATACACCAAAATTGGTGTATCCCGACGTGACTGTATGACGAACACAAGTGACCGGTCGTAACATGTAAAACATGACATGCAAATTATGTAAAGCATGATTTGCTCCTTCCTGGCTGCTTCGCATTACATCGATTCCCACAGTGCGTGGGATCTGCCGGCTTTTTTGTTCCTTCTTTCAATTTTCAACAAAAACTTTGGTATTCGACATTCGATTCGATATTCGACATTTTTGGCCACTATTCGGCGCTATTCGATTCGAATTCGAGATGAAATGTCACTATTCGCACACCCTAGAAAAAATAAGTCCGAGACCGATTTTTGCGCCACCCGATCGTGGACGGCTTCGGCTGCATGTCCACGCGGTGCTTGGCCCATCCCCCCTTTGTGGGTGAGCGCCATCCATACGAGGACATCATCATCATCATCGCTGCTGCATCACGGCTTCGGCTGCACAAGCTCAAACCACGTGATGTAATCAATAATCAACCGGCCGCAAATTCAACATGGCGGCAAAGGCTTCGACTCACATCGACGCAATTGCAAACTACCCGTGCAGAACAACAAAGCTCACGGCCTCGACAAGGACGCGTTCATCGAGAGCCTGGTTTGGATTACGATCGCCGAGAACACTGGAAGTAGAAGAAGGTGCAGCAGCAGCGAGTCGGCATGCCCCAACGTGTCTCTTTTAGCACAGCCGGCTGAATCCGCCGCTACCGCTGCCGATGTGTCCGATCGTGTCGTTTCTGCTGGTGTATCTCCCGAAAGAACGTTTGAACAGGTGCAAACTGTTTCTTTTCAGTGCTTTGGAGTGCTAACTAGAATTCGGTAGTAAATTTAATGCTCAGGAAACGGGCAAAATGTAATGAATTCTCAAAGTGCCGGCGGCGGTGGCATGTGCGAAGGGCAGAACGAATATTAGCGTTTTCGATGCACGCGGACGTGATTTTCCGGCCGCTCTGGCATTTTCGTTTTCACTTCGCTTGCCAAGTGTTAATGCCCCTCCATAATTCGCCTGTAGCGTTGCATATTTTGGCAGACTTGATCGCGAGCGTCCATTCTATGCAGTGCTTAAGAGAACTTTTTGTTGGGCGAGTTGGTACACGTTCATAATTGATTTTTAAGGCGCGAAAAAACACACATAACGAGAGAGGACACGGGACAGAGCGCCACTAACAACTAACTTAGTTTGTTAATGGCGCTCTGTCCCGAGTCTTCTTTCGTGGTTGTGTGTTTTTTCGCGCCTTAAAAATCAATTATGTCTATGCAGTGCGCTCGTCATCTCACAGCTGTCTGCCCTGGTGCGCGTTGAGAATTGAATGTGGCGCACCGCTATTTCACTGGAACGTCGCGTTACAGATTTACTCAGCGAGGCAACCAGGAGCACCCTATCTATGACTTCAAAACGATCGCAGCACCGGCCGCTGCAGTGGAGGCCCTCGCAGCCATACAGCTTCGCTTTAAATGAATGAATAATAAACTTCATCCTAGAAAAGGAATTTTCCTGGACAAGGTGGAGCCCTCATTCCTAGAGCCCACGAGGCCTTTGTCATCTTGCGCGCCCTGTCGATCAGCTTCAGCTGTTCTTCAGGCTTCGAGCAGTACAGCGCAGCCTCCCACAGCTCCGATGTTGTTGTGTTCTTTATTGGCACCACCTTTGAGTGGAACGGAGGCCATCATGGTAGACAATGGTTGAACTCCAGATACCCTTGAACCTGCAGGCACTATGCCCTTGAGATCACACCGGAAGCCGACGTCATGGTTGCTAGACCAGCGACACAATTCCGATACAAGCAGGCACGTGTGACGTGACAAAGCATTGGGTGTTCCCCGCATAGTGGGTATTTGTTGTCATACGTTGCCGGATAAGTTATGCTAAGTAGACTCAGATTTGGATATGCACTAGCCTGCAGCTGTGTCTAGGTGGCAGTGGTGGTGAAAGCTTTTATTCAGTTTTAAGACGGCCAGAAGGTAGGCTGGAACCAGCCCGTAAGGTAGCTGTTCCTAACGAATACTATGTGGAAGTCCCTTCTTCGGGACTCCATTGGCGACGGCCGACGCCCGTGCGCGCTCGACTAAGGCTTGTTGGGCCCGTAGGTCGTGGCAGCCGAGCATGGTCGCCTCCCAGTCCTCCCAGGTCGGCTTAGTGATAGGGGGGAATAGCCGAGCTTGGAGGGGCAGGCCAACACCATGTGATAGGTATCTGACGACACCGCACCACTATGCGGACTGCTGCCACTAAATGAGGGGCCGAAATGTTTGAGAGCTGCCGGGCACATCAATGTATTGGCGAGAAGGTATAGTAAAAGCGTCTCATCCGCCTTCTGAAAGGGACACTGAAGTAGTTTAAAAAAAACGAGGTTATGGTGTCCATGTTAAGCTCTCGTGCGGCCAACACGACAATCAAGTCGAAAACTAGCGTAAACCAACGAGAATAACTTTATTTTGCCGAAAACGAGCAACAGGCGCTTCGGGCGGCTTGGAAGTCTCGCCTCCGTCTCTGATTGGTCGAAGCTCGATGACATCACCGAGGGTATCATCACGACAGCTGACGACACATGCCAACAGGCGATGCCGCGTTGTCGGTGTTTTTTCTTTTTCTGATGAAATCGGGCGTGTAGTCGCTGTTACGGCTAACGCTGGCAATTGCAACGAGTTCACTGTAGTACATTCGTTACACTGTCAATTTTATGAAAGGGAACACGCGAACGCGTGGCCCGCGCGCTCCGGCGGCTGCTTTCAGCGCCTTCATGCGTGAGCGGGAGCAACCACAGACTCTTTTCGCGTCATCTAGTGCCGAGCAAAACAACCAGCCATCGGTGATATGCAGCTGGCTGCAAGATTGAACCCCCTCCCCTTTGAAGGCGACTACACAAGAGGCCGGGCCCGCGGCGTGTCGTCTGCTGCTTGTAAACTATGCTTGGCTCGCGAGCGCCCTCGAAATGGGGAAGCTCTGCCGCTTGGATATCACGTGTTACACTTCGGCTGACTTAGTGATTTAGGCGACAGCGGTCCTGCCAGATGAACTTTTCGTGGTGGTTTGCCGTTTTGAAATCCCTCATCGAACAGAAAAAGTAGCACATTGCTGCACTTGTCAATGCTTAGGGGCGTTTCAGATCTCAGCATAATACAAAAGCTTTGCTAAGCATAATCCAAAATGTTTGGGCACTTTTGAAAAGGGCGCTGGCGGACCGGTCCTTACAGCGACTCTTGGAGCACGAATTTTGGGTTGTCATCAAGGAGGTGTGCTGAGAAGGGACACGTCCATAACGGCCGCTCTGTGTGAGTTCCTACGAATTGGAGTGGCTGCTGTCATGTCCACAAATGGTGACGGCACCAACCATTGACAACTATTGAAATGTGGTGCTTTTTCTTGTCAGTTGGTGTGAAAAGTAAAACGACAATTGAGGTTTTTTTTTGTTTCGATAAACTAATTGGAAATATTTCTTTTCACGTTTCATGCTCACGTCTTTTACGTTACTTATAAATATTGACGAAAATCGCCCTAACCACCACGAGACCTTTTGTCCTGTTTGCTACGCAGCACTATCTCGCGCTCTCATCACGACCCCAGCGGCACTGTACATGACCTTAAAGTATAAAGCGCTGACATACTAGTACTTTTTCTATAGCCAGGCGGCACGTTCTCGGCAAAGTGTGATTCTATCCAAAAGGTTCTCCACGGCATTTGGTGTGGGATTTCAAGACGGCCAACCACCCGGAAAGGCTCACCTGACTGTACCGCTGCTGCCTAAACAACTCTAAATCAGCCGAAGCATAACGCGTGAAAGCCAAGCAGGTAGACCATTTCGAGTGCGCTCACGTGCCAAGCATAGTTTACCAGCAGCAGACGACACGCCGCTGGCCCTGCCTTTTGCGTAATCGCTTTCAAGGGGAAGGGGGTTGCAATCTTGCAGCCGGCTGCATCGACTCTGTGGGTTGCATATCACGTATGACTGGTTGTTTCGCTTGCCACTAGATGACGCGAAAAGAGGCTGTGGTTGCTATCGCTCACGCTTGAAGGCGCTGCAAGCAGCCGCCGCAGCGCGCGAGCCACGCGCTCGCGTGTTCCCTTTCATAAAAATTGACAGTGCACATGGTCGAGCCGGTGGCCCCTGTAAGAGCGACGACCGAAGATGCTGCCAGCGCAGATGATACGGCACAAGAAAACGTGTCCAAACCGGCAACGTTCCCCGGCTTCGTAAACATGGACTGGTACGTATCAGACGCATGCCAGTGCGTAATTTCACTGCAGCAAACTGATAGAAATGATACGTTCAGCCATTGATATTAAATCCGGCAAGAACAGCAGCATTGGCACTCGCTTTTGGCTGCATAATAACACGGTCCGAACTGCGCGCGCACGTCGTGACACCAGCTGTTCGTAAATTTCACTGCTCAAAGCGCAGCATTGTTGGCGCAACCAGTATCACACTTCGCAGCGGGCAAGAAGCATGCGATGAGTCAGCATGCTATCGCGAGAGAAAAAAAAAGCCACATGAGAGCCGCTTTGCCGCAGTGGTGACATGTGCTCAGAACTGCGCTGCAATCTTGCGCATAGATAGCTTGGCTCACATGTTGCAATTCTGTTTACAATTATCGCCACTTTTTCGGAATTCTGGCCAGTAAGAGTGATGTTGTGTTAAAATGCCAGCGGTATATTAGCCATATGCGACTGTCCTGTAGAGTAGCTGATTTCGAGATATCATCGTAAGCCCCATCAGAGCGTTAACACGGAAGCGCCTTACATCCTGCGTACTGATATATGTGTTCACATCAGAGCTGCGTAAAGATACTTTGAAATTGTATCGCGATACGATACAAGATACTCAGGCAAGAAGTATTGGAGATACAGATAAAAGATACTACCGCAACAATTGTATCCGATACGATACATGCCAATTGTATCTTAAGATACTTCGATACATTCGCAAACTTGTTGTTAGAGACCCCGATAATATAGCGGCGAACGCCTATACACAAAAGGGTTTGTTTGATAACTTTTTTAATTGTGACCAAATTAATTTCATTTTAATGAAATGTCTGTTATTATCGCAAACGATTTGTCCTTTTTGGTCAAAGTACATTAGTTTACTTCCGAAGATCTTATTAGGGTTTTTTTAGCTTAGCGTTGAAGCCTGGGCGTGTTGGTTAAACATTGGAGGGAACACAGCGCAAAAGAAGACGGGGACAAAGAAGGGCGACGCAGACATAGCGCTGACTTACATCACTTTGTCGCGCATTTCAATGGCGTATGTAAATGTTCAT
Source organism: Rhipicephalus appendiculatus (assembly GCA_030522465.1). Classification (NCBI taxonomy): domain Eukaryota; kingdom Metazoa; phylum Arthropoda; class Arachnida; order Ixodida; family Ixodidae; genus Rhipicephalus; species Rhipicephalus appendiculatus. The sequence goes on from JALIZH010026818.1 coordinate 45,202, forward strand.
CCTTCCGTTCCATTGAATAAAATGTTCTAAATCAGCACTGTGTTTGCGTCGCCCTTCCTTGTCCTCGTCGTCCTTTGCGCTGTGTTCCCTCCAATTCTTTTAGCTGCGTAACAGGACAGTTCTTTAGACACTTCGCTGCCAGCGGTTCTTGCTTGTCATTTCTGTAATTGTTGGGAGCCGCTGCTCAGCTTGCCGAACAGCTAGCGGGTTGCCATCTAACCATGTGCGCGAGCTTCAATAAGAAGCCTTCGCATGATGACACAGATACAGGCATTCAGTTTTACCTTGCTCATAAAAGACCGTGTATGGAACACCGAATCACCGGTGTACAGCAGTGACAACGCTGGTAGCGAATTTTTAAATGCGAAGCATTTCTTAGCGAACTTCGGCGACTTTGAGCGTATCTATCTATCTATCTATCTATCTATCTATCTATCTATCTATCTATCTATCTATCTATCTATCTATCTATCTATCTATCTATCTATCTATCTATCTATCTATCTATCTATCTATCTATCTATCTATCTATCTATCTATCTATCTATCTATCCGCCTACGACTTTCTGCTCTCCTGGCCGTATCGTTAATGGGACTTATACCAAAATTGGTATGGCATAACATGGCTGTATGACAAACATGAATGGCTGGTCATATCATGAAAATCATGAATAACTTGTCATGAAAAGTATGATTTGCACGCCATGGCCATAGTGCTCCTGAGGCCGTTTTCTTAACTTGATCTATCTAAAAATTGGTACGATGAGACATTTCTCCATGATCAACATAAAGATGACTTGTGGTAATATGAAAATCATGACCTGCATGTCATGTACAACATGATTTACATGCCACGCTCATGGCGAGCTGACGGCCGCTTCGCTAGCTTGATATACACCAAATTTGGTATTGCGTGACGTGAGTGTATGACGAACATAAATACCAAGTGGGCATATGGAAATCATGACATGTCATGTGAAGCATGACTTGCATGCCACGCTCATGGCACGCTCGCGGCCGTTTCGCTGGTTTGATATACAAGAAATTTTGTATTCAGCGACGTGATCGTATGATGAGCATAAATGACAAGTGGTACTATGGAAATCAGGACATGTCATGTGCAACATGACTTGCATGCTATGCTCATGACACTCTCGGGGCCGTTTCACTAGCTTGATATACACCAAATTTGGTATTGAACGACGTGACTGTATGACGAGCATTAATGACAAGTGGTAATATGGAAATCATGACATGTCATGTGCAACATGACTTGCATGCTACGCTCATGACACTCTCGGGGCCGTTTCACTAGCTTGATATACACCAAATTTGGTATTGAGTGACGTGACTGTATGACGAGCACAAATGACAGGTGGTAATATGGAAATCAGGAAATGTCATGTGCAACATGACTTGCATGCCACGCGGATGTCATTCTCGTGGCCGTTTCGCTAGCTTGATATACGTCAAATCTTTAAGGCATACGCCTTAATTGTCTCATTCTCACGTCCGTCCGTCCGTCCGTCCGTCCTTCCCTCCAGCCGTGCCCTGGCACGGTGCCAGTTGGGCGCCGGGGCGCGCAAACGGACGCCGGTCGCGTCGGACTCTACAGTGCTCGCGTTTTGCTTACGTAGCGTGCTGTGCCCAGCGTCTCTAAATCATGCAAGGAGGGAGACGCGCGCATGACGTTCCATTCTGACCGACCCCGTCTCAGTGGGCACATGCGTTGGAGGAACGCGCCTTGGATTGACGAAGTGTCCGTCAATTTGAAACGCTGGAACGCGGATGGCGTCTGCACAATGCGCAAAGCGCGAGAATACGAACGCATGCCAAACGGAGGCAGATTGGTGTCGCGTCTCGCTGCGATTCGAGTTAAAAAATTAAGCGAACATTAGTGGCAGTTGGTAACACAAAAATCTTGGCATGCATGTCATCTACAATGCCATGCTCATGGTGCGCTTGCGTCCAGTACGCTAGCTTGGTATACACCAAAATTTGTATTGCGCGACGCGACTGCACGACGAACACAAATGACAGGCCCTAAATGTAACTAATGACATGCATATCACGTACAGCATGATTTGCTCCTTGCTGGCTGCTTCGCATTACATCGGATTCCCACAGTGCGTGGGATCTGCCGGTTTTTTTGTGACATTATATATACGTAGAGCACATAAAACTGCAATTACTTTTCATAATCTTCTTATCTACTCGCGTAAAGTGTTATTTATCTATATACTCACTAACGT
>JALIZH010026819.1:0-15000 GCA_030522465.1 Rhipicephalus appendiculatus
GGTCGGGCACTTTCTTCGGTTATGATACGATGTTTGGCGACTGGGGTCTGTCGAATTCTTGACGACGATGAGAAGCAGTCCTTGAATTGCAGGAGCAGATTTTTGAGCTGGTCTTGCTTCTGCTTTGGGAGGCTGGGGTTGACGTCGAAATCTGTTTCGGGACCTCGATTCGTCGAATAATGTTCGGCAGTATCGGAGAGGGCGAAAGCATTGCTGGTGTCCACGAATTTCTCGATGTAGGCGACCGTCGTACCAATGTTGAGGTGCCTATATTCCTGGCTGAAGTTTGTCAGCAGTACCTTTGCTTTGCCGTCGCGCAACTCGGCGATGCCTCTTGCGACGCAAATCTGACGGTTCACAAGCAGGTGCTGATCGCCCTCGACGACGCCTTCAAGGTTAGCGGGTATTTCGGTGCCGACGGAAATGACGACGCTGGAAAGAGGCGGAACGGTGACCTGCTCTTCTATTACATTCAAGGCATGATTCTCCGGCGACGTGTGGGGCGGCAACGCTTTTTCTGAAGTCAGTGTTATCGACTCAGACCTCAGGTCGATGACGGCGCCGTGTTGACTTAGGAAGTCCATCCCTAGTATCACATCCCTGGAGCAGTGCTGCAGAATTAGAAAGCTGGCGGGATAAGTCCGGTTATTGATGGTGACTCTTGCGGTGCAGACACCGGCCGGCGTTATTAGATGACCCCCAGCGGTCCTGATTTCAGGGCCTTGCCAAGCAGTCTTTACTTTCTTCAACTTCGTCGCGAAAGACCCACTGACGACGGAATAGTCGGCTCCAGTGTCGACGAGAGCGGTGACGTTGTGGCCGTCGAATATTACGTCGTGGTCGCTGGTTCGTCGTCGTGCGTTGCGTTTGGGTCGCGGCGTCGGATCACGGCTGCGTCGAAATGTTGTGGTGCTTCCATGCTGCGTCATCAGGGTTTCTTCGGTCCACGAGGTTTCGTCGGCAGGGCTTCGTCTGCTTCGCGTCGTGTTGCGCAGGTCTCGTCGCGTTGTCGTCGTCGGCGGCCGCGGAGGATCTTCGGCATTTCGTCGAACAGCAACCGCACCTCCATCGGTTGCTGCCCTTAGTTTCCCGGGTACGGGCTAGGTGACCGGCCCCGGTTTGGGCCAGAGTACTGCCGGCGGTGCGGTGACATGTAGCGGCCGGGCGACGGTGAGCGGGAAGGCGTCGGGGCGTCCACTGAGCTCCTGCGAGGTAGTCGGCGATGTCTTGCGGTCGTTCACCCCGCTGTGGGCGAGGCGCGTTGACGGCGAAACCGCGTAGGCCCATCTGTCGGTACTGGCAACGGCGGTAGGTGTGGCCGGCCTCGCCGCAGTGGTAGCAGAGGGGACGGTGGTCAGGGGCGCGCCAAACATCAGTCTTCCTCGGAGCGTTGCGCTGGCCGGCAGGAGGGCGGTATAGCGTCGGTGGGCGGTATGGCATCAGTGGCGGTGGCGGCGATGCCTGGTGACGGTACTGCGGCGACGCGGTGTCTTGGCGTGGACGTGGAGGAGGAGCGTGATGGCGGGCTGCATCAGCATAGCTCATCGCTTGCAGCTGCGGCTCTGGAGGCTGCGGAACGCCCAGTGATTGCTGGATCTCTTGGCGTACGACGTCAGCGATGGAATCCACTTGAGGCTGCGCTGAAGGTAGAATTTTTCGCAGCTCCTCTTGCACGATCGCTCGGATCGTCTCACGCAGGTCGACGGTTCCTAGTGCTTGCACGTCGGCGTAGCTTGAAACCGAGAAGCTGCGGTTGTATTGCCGTGTGCGCATCTCGAGCGTCTTCTCGATTGTCGAGGCTTCGGACGCGAATTCTGCGACCGTCTTCGGCGGGTTCCTGATTAATCCGGCGAAGAGTTCTTGCTTCACACCCCTCATAAGGAAGCGCACTTTCTTATCTTCAGTCATGTTGGGGTCGGCGTGGCGAAACAAGCGCGTCATTTCCTCCGTGTAGATGGCAATTGTTTCATTGGGAAGCTGCACACGTGTTTCCAGGATAGTTGCGGCACGTTCCTTGCGGACGACGCTCGTGAAGGTACTTAGGAACGTCGTCCGAAAGAGATCCCAGGTTTGTAGCGTGGTTTCGCGGTTTTCGAACCACGTCCTCGCGGCGTCTTCTAAGTAGAAGTATGCGCGGCGGAGTTTTTCCTCGGAGTCCCAGTTGTTAAAGGTCGCGACTCGTTCGTAAGTCTCTAGCCATGTCTCGGGGTCTTCGCTAGGCGATGCGTGGAAGGTCGGTGGCTCTCTGGGTGGCTGCATCACGATGGTTGCAGGGGACGCAGCTGTGGTCATCGTGCCTTTCGTCTTCGCAGCCGTAGCTTTCGGCTTGTCCGGCAGTAGTCCGTGCTGCGCGGGTAGTCCTTTCAGCCTGCGGCTGGCTCGACCGTCACTGATGGTGTCGGTGTCTTCTTGGCGAAGTGGGCTCGGTTCACGGCTTGACGGGGGGCGTCCGGTACATGAAAGAAGCGGCACCTCCACCAGATGTCACGTGGTCGTGACGTCGACGAAGGCAGCAGGCAGTTGTCCGAGAGGAAACACTTTATTTGGGCCGAACTTGTGGCCGGTAAACTGAAGGTGAGATTACAGCAATAAACGCTGGCACTGATAGCGGCGAACAGAGCGTCGGCCGTCGATCAACTGAACTTCGTTGGAGCGCGCCGGCTTTTATAAATCACGCGTCGAACATTCTAGCCTTATCACTAGTCGTCGCCAAAGCTCTGGAATAATCTTGAGTGTTACCGTCTTGCGTTCAATCTTAACAAAACGATCTACTACAACGGAGAAGCTTCTGGAACAATAAGGCGCGGTCTGCGTCGACTACTGCTGATAGTCTTTGTGGGCGGAAACCGAATACAGTAAAAGAAACGCGCGTGGCAGTATGTCTGTGTTTGTGTGTGTATGTGTGTAATCGTCTGCGTTTGTACCTGGTTGTGTCGGTCCGTGTGTGTGTGCGTGTGTGTGTGTATGTCTGTAATCGTCTGCGTTTGTACCTGGTTGTGTCGGTCCGTGTGTGCGTGTGTGTCTATCTGTAATCGTCTGCGTTTGTACCTGGTTGTGTCGGTCCGTGTGTGTGTGTGTGTGTGTGTGTTTGTGTGTGTGTGTGTGTGCGTGCGTGCGCGCGCGTTTGTCGGTGTGCGTCTGTATGTCTGTGTTTGTGTGTGTATGCCTGTATAGTCTGCGTTTGTACCTGGTTGTGTCGGTCCGTGTGTGCGCGTGTGTCTGTTTGTGTGTGTGTGTCTGTAATCGTCAGCGTTTGTACCTGGTTGTGTCGGTCCGTGTTTGTGTGTGTGTGTTTCTATGTGCGCGTTTGTCTGTGTGTGTTTATGTCTGTGTTTGTGTGTGTATGTCTGTAATCGTCTGCGTTTGTACCTGGTTGTGTCGGTCCGTGTTTGCGTGCGTGGGTGTGCCCGAGTGTCCGTTTGTATGTCTGTCCGTGTGCGTGTGTGTATGTCTGTGTAATTGTTTTTGTCCGTCTGTGTGTCTAGCATGTGTGTGTGTGTGTCCGTCTGTGTAATCGTAAAAAAAGCAGACGGGGGGAACGCAAACGACAACGAGGGCTGAACTTGCAACCTTTGTTGCAAAAATTGGACATCTCGCAAGCCCAACTCGCCACTGTAATCAAGTTCATTTCTAGTACTAAGGGCTCTTCCTCTAATCTACCCGACCTATGCACCGTCGGGCACATTCACACTTGAGAAGCGAAAACGCCAAAGCGGGCGGAAAACCACGTCGGGGCGCGTCGGAAACGTTCACATTCGTTCTGCCCCTCGTACGTGCCACCGCCGCCGCCGCCTTGGCCACTCTGAGAATTCGCCGCCGCCGCCTTGGCCACTCTGAGAATTCATTCCATTTTGCCCGTTTCCTGAGCATTAAATTTCGTACCGCATTCTAGTTATGCATGCAAGGCACTGAAAAAAAACAGTTTGCACCTTTTCAAACCTTGTTTCGGGAGATACACCAGCAGAAACAACCCGAGCGGACGCCACTGCAGCGGCGGCGGCGGTCTCAACCGATTGTGCAAACGCGAGACGCGTTGGGGCATGCCGACTCGCTGCTGCTTCGGTGATCGTAATCCAAACCAGGCTCTCGATGAACGCGTCCTTGTCGAGACCGTGAGCTTTGTCGTGCTGCACGGGTAGTTTGCAATGGCGCCGATGCGAGCCACCGCCGACGCCTGTGCCGTCATGTTGAACTTGTGGCCGGTTCGGTTGTTTACGTCACGTGGTTTGAGCTAGCACAGCCAAAGCCGTGAAGCGGAAAGGCGATCCGCTATTCGCCTCGAGATCTTGGAGTGGCGCCCTCTCGCGTGTGACGTCAGGGAGAGGACTCGGATGCAGCTCTTCGCGCGCGCGTTCGCTACGTGAAGGCTGCTCGACGCTGCCGTCCTGTTTATCGTGCTCGAGTTATTGAAACATTGGTGGGCAAGTTCATAAAGCAATTTGTACTGAATGTTCAAGCAGAATGCCCATCGCAATCGAGCGCAGTTGCCGTCAGGAGCACGTTCTGTGTCTATTGCTCCTGTTGTCGTCTGCTAGATATCCATGTGTACATCTGCTTCTATGGTGAATTTTTCTTTTCGCGACTGTTCTATGGCCGTGGCGCACTCAGAATGACTTTCCTGCCCGTTTTCGATAACTGACTTCAGCGTTCGGGCTTCAGCTTCCATGTCTGCGTTAAAGCGCAATAAATGTATACCGCGTGCTGCGCGTGTTCGGTTGCCAAGCCTGCTCCTTCGATTCAATTCATATGTTCGGAGCATGACAAACGACGTGTGATGTCATTCAAATAAATTAAGTGGCGTTACCGGCAACAACGTTTGATTAAATACACATTTTTAGCAGCTGCTGTGTAAGCGCGTCGTAAGTACTTTAAATTGAAACACGAAATAAACAGGGTGAGTCTAAAGGGGATGCCGACGGGGATATGAAATATCGGTAGGTTGTCCGGAGTGATTTTCTTTTGTTTTTGTTCTATTTTTTCGCAACATATTTTAATCCTTACGTTAATAAATCGACGTTTGTTCACTCGTTCACGGTGGTCTGAAAATATGCTGAACAGAATTAGTGTAATCATACTAACGTTGATAAATAAAAAGCTTTCGCATCGAAAGATGTATTTGCAATAAAATACTGTAAATCAGTCTCAACGGTCGACTCCTGATGTGGCTTGGTGCGATCACTGTACCAAAGAGACTCGAGTTCCTTATGCAATTGCCTAAGTTGACTTGAAGGCGAAAGCCATCTTTTTCTTGAGTCGATGTATTGTTCCTTTGCCCCCTCCGAATGCTTTCTGGACGTAACGTGGTTTTGCATTCAAGCTTTCTACGCATCACCTGGTTTTGCATCGCCTCCGAGATCGACCCACCAATCACGGAGGCAATGCAAAGCGACGATGTCATGTGATGACGTAATCATATGACATGACGTTATGACGTCACAAATTTTGTCGGTCTGGGATGTCATGATGACGTGATCATGTGATGAATTTTCGCATCACTGGTGTTGACGCTGGCGACGCGGGACGCCGACGGTCAATTTTCGCAATTTATGTGGAATCTAAGGCTCCCACCTTAAAATATTCAATATTGTTACATCACGGTAAAGAATCAGAATAATCAGCCACAGGGGCCAAAAGAATGGTGGGAAAGAGCTCTCTTTCTCCTCTTCCTGGACACATTCGCCGATTTTTCCTAATGTTTACGAAGCTGTACTATCGGTGTCAAGTGAAACGCGAACACTGCAGCGGATCGCGTTGCCCAAGCATTAGAAATATAGTGCGCGCCATCCTGTCATTACCATTGGCAAGCTCGCACAGTCGAGTAGGCAGCACTGCGCGATCGAAAACATGAATGCGGCTCATGAACGTATCTATCTCTAATCATAAGAGTCGAACTGTACCACGCGCACCAATCTATGCTAGTGGTCCGCAATAACCCGCTGGTCGATGAACTTATCGATTTCATTTTGTCGGCTGTCGTGTCTGCGCAAGTCCACATGACTACTGTAGCGAGAGATGGAGACGTGAGACGACGTCGTGAAGGCGGCCGACGAGGCCGTGCCGAAGTCTCGCCACTTTATTCGGGAACTGCCAAGCGGAGCGGCGGCGGCTGCAGGCGTCTGAACAGCCAGGCGCGTCAACTCGTTCTGTGCCTCGCGCCTCGAGCTATCAGCATGAGCTGCGCGAGAGGCGCGGCGCGGTGGCTAGTAATGATGATGATGATGAAGGGTGATGATGATACGCTACAGAATACTCCCCCCGCAGAAGTGAACCCGAAATGAAAATGATGAGAGCGTATATACAAGTGTTAAGGTCGCGAAACGAAAGGGTCCACGGGCAGTCCAGGTCGTCAACGTTAAGGGACTATCGGTAACCAGTAGGACTCTGGCGGGCGGCTCTGGGAGTGGCGCTGCGGACGAGGGTCGTGGCGAAGGCAAGCTGTTGGAAGGAGCTGTTGATGTCGCGGACCTAGGTGTCGTAGCCGGACGAAGAAAACCTGCTGGGCACGGCATGAGGCCAATCGACGAAGATGACCGTTATGCGCACTTCTGTGCAGGTGAGTCGAGCAGGCAATGGCATGAAGGCGGGGCACCTCAAGGACGGTAGAGTCAAATGAACGTTGAAGTCTTCGTCGTCCTAAACCCAAGCGCCGCGGAGTATGTTTAACGTGCGCCGGATGCGTATGGGAGCGGTTCCTACGATTGCGCAGCGTGAGCTGCACTGGATGGTGGGAACGACACCGGGGTGGGCGGGCGACACAGGTGGTGTGGCGATGGTGCTGGCCACGTCGTTTCGGTGATGCAGGAGAGCGCGTGTGCGGGGCGGCAGGCAGGTTGTCAGCCTGCGTGTCCGGTGGGGCGGACTCGGTCTGCTCTCCCTGCGTCGAGCCAGGCGGGCGGTCCTCGGGGTTTTCCGTCATCGTCGCAGCATCACGCATGGTCGGCCGTAGCTCGTGAGGGGCCGGTACCTCTGCTGCGGTACCCTTCGAGGACGATGCTGGTCGCAGGTGGCAAGACGCGCATAACGTCGAAGCTGTTGACAAGTCAAGTTGGTTCGTCGACGGCGATGCCTCCGTGACCGGGGGGGCAAATTGCGGCCGCGACGATGTCCGTGTCGGTGGCAGACTCCAAGGTCGGCGGTGAGGTAGCCATAGTGGAGTCTGACGGCCCCGAGGTGTCGCCGGATGTGGAGGTCGCGAAATACGGGTGGGTGGCAGGCACGCCTGATGGACCGTCGGCCGAGGACGTCGAAGAAAGGAACCTCGTGGCGGAGCGGTCGAAGGCGGCCGGAACGCCCTGAACCTCGTCGGCCGGGTGGTCGGGTGCGGGAATCGCCGCGCTGGTGGCCGGACCAGAGGTGGAAGGAGACGTAGCCGGGGGGGGATTAGGTCGCGGTCATGGGAGGGCTGCGGGCCGGTTGGTACCGCGCGCTGCGACACACGGGAAACCTGGAAGTCGCGGGTTCCCGGAAGCGGGCGGTAGGTGTGGCCGTAGCAGGCTAGCACCGCAGCGCAGAGGTCGTCGTATGGCTGCGGGCTTGAGCTCGACGCAGCAGCAAGATGACGTAGCTCAACCGGGAGTTCGTTGAGCAGAATGGCGTGCATCATCGGCTGTGCCGTCACGCCATTCAGCGCCAGGACGGCGTCGAGCTGCATGAACCATGCTCGGGGATAGGCCGGGTGGAACGGTGGCACTGGCGGGCAGAGTCGCGGAACCATGGCAGCGGCCGCTCGGCAAAGGCGTGCTCTTCGGGTCCGGGTCACCACTGTAGCGAGAGATGGAGACGTGAGACGACGTCGTGAAGGCGGCCGACGAGGCCGTGCCGAAGTCTCGCCACTTTATTCGGGAACTGCCAAGCGGAGCGGCGGCGGCTGCAGGCGTCTGAACACAGCCAGGCGCGAGAACTCGTTCTGTGCCTCGCGCCTCGAGCTATCAGCATGAGCTGCGCGAGAGGCGCGGCGCGGTGGCTAGTAATGATGATGATGATGAAGGGTGATGATATTACGCTACAACTACAATTGGGAGTGGAGCGTGAATTTTCGTTCATCTCAAGTCTGTTTACACAACGCTGATTTTTTGCGAATAAGCCGCAAAATTGATCGCGCTGCGATTTCAAAGCAGCGGAGACTCTCTTTAACTCACTTGGCGGGGGGCGTTCGCGCTTTCACGTAAGCTATTTCAACGCCATCCAGCCCAGTGAGCGACGCTACGAACTCGGGGGCATGAACCTGACCGCGATGGCTGTCGGTATACAGAAGATATGTTAAATGTTAACGTTTCTTAAACCCATGTAATGCTAGCAGTCATCTCAAGAAATATCATAAGATGAAAATGCAGCTAGTAGTCGAGGAACGCCGTGCGACGCGAACGAAAATGCTGCTGTTTTAGCCAGAGCGTAGCAGACGACAAAAGCCGAATCCCCGCCCTTGCGTCACCGGAGCGCCGTTCGCAGCGCCGCCATCGGTCGCACACGAGGAGAGCGATTTTTGCGCCGCCTGATTTTCCGGCCGCTTCGGCGGCGAAACGAGCAGATTTCCGGTGTCTTTTGCCGGTTTCGCCTCTTTCGAGGCCAAGTGTGAATGCGGCCGTCGTCTCGCACATCGCTGTCACAGTGTGCTGTGCACGAGTACTTTTGTCTCAGCACCAAGCGACTACCTCAGGAAGTCAGTGCGCTTTTTGGTGGACTACTGCCTTATATATAATAATAATATCTGGGGTTTAACGTCCCTGTGAACAGCCGAGCAGCAGGGAATGAAAGAAGGGTTTATTCAGTGATGCCGGTGTATTTGTACATAGGCAGAGCAGGCTTGCGCATGCGTGGTCACAGCATTCTTGATGACGTTGAACCTGGTCACATCTTCCTTCCTTTGGAAAAAAAAAGAAAAAACAGAACAGAACACATAAATGTCGAAAGAATGCACAGTGAAAAAGAATTCAATTTGCACTACATCCGCTGAACTGTCTCTGTGGGACGCTCTGGGAGAGGATAGCGTTGTGGCTCTCTGCGCTGACGCGTGCTTCTACGAAGCACTTCTCGAGGTGCTTGTTGCTCGGTGGTGTACGGTTGCGGGCTGGATTGATTGGTCGCTATCGCACTTTCGGTCTGCTGCGAGGAAACCGGTCCTTCGGTTGATCTGAGGTGTTCTCTCGTGCGTCTCAGATGCTGGCCGCTCTCAGTCGCAATGACATAAGAGCGTGGTGTACCTGCCGGACCTATGACGACAGCGGGTGCCCATGTCTTTTTTGTTGTATCATAAACAGACACTGTGGATCCACTGTGCACATCCGGTAGATTCCGCGTTGATCTGTTGTAGAAGATGCGTTGTTTGCCCCGTATTTCGTCGAGTCGCTTTCGGACAACTTCGGTCGGCACGGTTTGGGGTTCGAGGTGGCAGTCTAGTACGGGCAGCTTGGTCCTCGTCTGTCGACCCATGAGTCGTTGGGCAGGCGATTTTAGGCGGTCATCCCTTGGCATGTTCCTCCATTCTAGCAAGCCGCTGTAGAACTCCAGTGTTCCAAACCGGCACTTCCTTAGTAGTTTCTTTGCTTCTTGGACGGCCCTTTCAGCCATGCCATTACCGCGTGGGTAATGTGGACTTGAAGTCACGTGGGTGATGTGCAGCTGCGTGGAAAAAATGCGGAAGCACGCACTATTGAACGGGGGGGCCGTTATCGCTGCATATCTGTACTGGGATGCCATGCGTGGCGAATATTTGCATGCACACGTTTGTCACAGCTTCTGCTGTAGTTCGACGCATCTGCTTAATCTCGAAAAAGAAAGAATAGAAATCTACCATAACAAGGTACTCGTCGCCTTCGTGGTAGAAAAGGTCGACTCCGACCACTTGCCACGGCAAAGTAGGTATATCGAGACTGAGCATAGGTAACCTGGCATTCCCTGCTCTTGTACCTTTGACACAGTTGGCACGCCTCCGCGAGAGCTGTAATATCCGCCGACATGCCAGGCCAGTACATAACTGCTTTGGCTCTTGCCTTCATCTTTTCTTGACCTCCGTGTGCCGCGTGGAGTAAACGGAGTACTTCTTGTCTTTTTGTTGGCGGAATGACGAGCTTGTTGCTTCTTAGTAGAAGGCCATCTTCAACGTGAAGTTCGTCGCGGTAGTTCCAGTATGCTCGTGCGGCCTCGGACACCTCATGCTTGCTCTCGGGCCATTCTTTGCTTGAATAGGTGCACAATTCTGTCATTGCTGCATCTTTGAGTACCTCTTCCCGGATTTCCTGCAGTTGCCGATCAGAGACTGGAAGAGAAGAAAGAGCATGTACCTGAAAATCTAGCGATTCTTCTTTCAGCTCCATCTTGTTTGGAAAGCGTGAAAGCGCATCCGCTAGGAACAGTTCTTTTCCTGGCTTGTAGATCACTTTTATAGGAAACCTCTGAAGGGAGAGTCTCATACGCTGTAATCGTAACGGGCACTCACAAAGTGGCTTTCTAAATATTGACTCTAGAGGGCGGTGATCGGATTCGACGATGACTTCTGGCTGCCCTAGGATGTAGTCTTCAAACCTTGCGCACCCGTGAACAATGGCTAGCATTTCTTTCTCGATTTGGGCGTATTTCTTTTGCGCCTCGGTAAGCGATCGCGACGAGTAGGCGATGGGGTGTCCATTTTGCAAAATAACTGCCCCTACTCCTTTCTGGCTTGCGTCTACGGACAACATCAAGGGAATTCCTTTGGCAAAATAGGCAAGAATGGGTGCTTTTGTTAAGCAGGCGCGAAGCCCTTGGAAGCTTTCTTCGAGTCTCTTGGGTCCAAACCCATGCCGCGTTCTTTTTCAATAGTTCCCGGAGGGGCGCTGACAGTGAAGACAGGTTTGGAATGAAACGCGCCACAAAGTTAATCATTCCGAGAAAAATCTGTAGCTCCTTACAGTTTTGAGGTGGCGGCACTTGCAAGATGTCGTCTACTCTGCCGGGATCCAGGCAAAGTCCGTCTTGTGTGAGGATGTGACCCATGTAGCGAACTTGCGGCTGCAAAAAATGGCACTTTTTTTTATTCAGCTTTAGGTTGTGCTCCCTGCAGCGTGCGAATAAAGCTGCCAGATTACGGATCATGCTCTTCTCGACAGTTGCCCCATACGAGAATGTCATCCATTACAACGGCGACACCGCTCAGGCCTTCTACTACTTGGTGCATTGCCCGCTGAAAAACTTCTGGGGCCGAGGCAATCCCGAAGGGCATGCGCAGGAATTTGTAGCGGCCGTACGGAGTGCTCATAGTACACAACAATGCGCTTTCTTCGTCTAGCCTAATTTGCCAAAATCCCGAGGATGCATCTAGCGTTGAAAAGTACTTTGCCCCATGCAGGCGCGGAACTACATCTTCTAATGTCGGCATATGATAGTGCTCCCTCAGTATGGCCTTATTCAAGTCCGAAGGATCTAAACAAATGCGCACTTCGTCGTTTCTAACCACTACGACCATGTGGCTTGCCCAGGCAGTAGGTTCAGTTACCTTTGCAATGACGAGGTCATGCTCCATTTTATCGAGCTCCTGTTTCACACGTTCTTGAAGAGCAACCGCGACCCTTCGAGCTGGCTTGACACTGCCTCGTGCTCCTGGCTTGAGCTCTATGTGGTACGTAACACCCTTCAGTTCCCCGAGGCCTTGGAATACATCATCGAAGTCGGCGCTTGGGTCCTGGCTTGACAGGGCGTCGACCGAGAGTACACGGGATATTAGTCCTAAGCGTTCTGCAACACTGCCACTCACTGTTACCGGCACGGACTGAGGTACGATGAAAAATTCCACTAGACACGTCTGAGCCTTGTGCGAAGTTGGTAAAGTGATTTTCAGTAAGGCTGTTTGCTTGTGGCCAAAAAAAGCGCGCAGAGTAGTCGAGCATGGCTGGGCCGGCTGTGTAGTTAGTTTCCGGAGCGTCGCCTCAGGCATGATGCAGCAGTTAGCTCCCGTGTCAATCTTGCAATCGACCGCCGAGCCTGCGATAACAATTTCTGCCGACCAACGGTCCTCATTGGAGACAGCATACGCTTCTAGTGCTTGTAGAAAGTATTCTTCAGTTCCTACAACCTGCTTCACTTCGCGTGCGGTTGATCTTGATGTTTGCTTTGGCTGACGGCACACACGAGCGAAATGATTGCTTCTGCCGCAGTTGTTACAACGTTTGCCCTGAGCCGCACATTTTCCATTTTGGTGTCTTTCAAGACCGCAGCGCGGGCAAGGCGTTGTAGTCTGTTTGATGGCGGCGATTGTCGGGTAGTCGGTTCTGGCTCTGATTTCTCGTAGTTGTTCTTTTGTTTGTTCCCTTGCGCGGCACATTTCTACTGCTTTTGAAAACGAGGGGTTTTCCGAGAGAAGCTTTTGCTGGAAATCTTTATCTTTGATGCCGAGGATTATTCTGCTCCGAATCATGCGGTCCTCAAGCTCACCGAATTCGCATCTTCTCGCGAGAGTTCGCAGTTCCGTGAGCCAGTCATTGAACGACTCTCTCTCTTGTTGATCCCTGGAGCCAAATCGGAATTCGTTAAAGGTTAGATTCTCAGACGGCTTAAAATGCGCCTCGAACTTTGCTATAATCTTTCCGAGCTCCTTCTTCTCATCTTCGCTTTCGAACTTGAAAGTATAGTACGTTCTTCTCGCGTCTTCGCCTATTGTCATCAACAAAGTTGCGGCTTGAACTTCCTTAGGCTGCTGGCTCAGTCCCGTCGCCGTAGCAAAAAGGTCAAACTCACGTTTCCATACGGCCCAGTTGTAAAACGTGTCCCCAGCCGTGTCAAGTGGTCTCGGTGGCTGCAGCAGTGTTGACGCCATTCCTACAACGGTTGTTTGCGGCCGGTCCCTGCGTTCATTTATTGACGACTTGCGGTGGTATCCAACGGACCACCGCCCACACTTCTGACACCATGTGAACAGCCGAGCAGCTGGGAATGAAAGAAGGGTTTATTCAGTGATGCCGGTGTATTTGTACATAGGCAGAGCAGGCTTGCGCATGCGTGGTCACAGCATTCTTGATGACGTTGAACCTGGTCACAGTCCCAAAACCACGATGTGATTAAGGGGGACGCCGTATTGGAGGGCTCCGAAGATTTCGACCATCTCGTGTTCTTTAACGTGCACTGACGTCGCCCAGTACACGGGCCTCTAGCATTTCGCCTCCATCGACCGCCTTCTGGTGGCCATGGAATGCGCGTGGTAAAGATTTTGTGGTCTGAATAGAGAGGCCGGGCGCGCGTGTATCATGACATTTTGAGTGTGCAGGTATGCAGCAGAGTTGGTGTATCGTCGCAACGGAAGGTTGCGGGCCTTCCAAGCCCAATCAACGGAGTTCCTCTGGCAACAAGTCCTGAGAAGACTGAAGGCTCTCGCCCAAGCACGCCAGGGTTACTATGCAACTTACATATTGTAGGTGATGTAACTTCGTCAGACGACGTAACTCGTGTTGTTTCCCTTTGACCGAAGTTCGCCGTGGCTCCCACGGAGTCAAAGCCGGGGCAGCTTTTTTGTACGTCAGGTTTCCCATCACGCCTCGACCAATAACAGCGCGTGTCGTCTTTCGGAAGGTCTTAAGGTCCTTAACAGTTCCAAGATATTAAAATGCGGTCCACGCGTTAGACTAATAGCTTCTTTTCTACGTGAGCAATCCCTCCGCATTCATCTGCCAGATGAGGGTGGTTTCACTGTTTTACGAAGTGTAATATTAAAATCGAGGCCAACAAAGGCGATTTCCACAGCATTCAAGTGCTGCCCTAAGGTCTCCGCGTAAATTCAAGTCTAGTGCAAAAGAATAAAAAGTATAACAGCTCCACTACTATGCAACCTGAGGAACACGGGTACCACCCAGACATTCCCGTTCGTAGAATTCCCCCTGCTCTGTTCACCAAAGCGTCGATGGCTCCTTTGTTTGAGCTAAGGATGTAGGGTTTCCCCGGCAGGAGTACAATCTTACTAGGGAGATTCCCAAAATCGTGCGACATGTGCGCTACTTTTTGCTGCGCTTTATCGACTAGATGTAGTGGCGCAGCGCTCTCGAAGCGTAGGGCGAGGGTCATTGGCTCGCTTGACGAGGCAGTGGTTCCCTCTTCTGTGCGGCTCTGGAGTTTCACTAAGTTGTCTTTGTTTGTTTGTTTGTTTGTGTGTGTGTGTGTGTGTGTGTGTGTGTGTGTGTGTGTGTGTGTGTGTGTGTGTGTGTGTGTGTGTGTGTGTGTGTGTGTGTGTGTGTGTGTGTGTGTGTGTGTGTACGTCTCTGTGTTTGTCTTCGTCTATCTGTCCTTGTGTGTGTCTCCCTGTACGTCTGTATGTTTTGTTTTTGTTTTTAGAAGAGTATAGGTATTGGCCACTTGGTGATGCATACTTGGTTGTTGCATCACCAGTTGGTGATGTATACTTTGCTGTCCCTTTTATTGCGCTCCATTTCATCAAGTTGTCTTTGTGTGTCTGTGTGTGTCTGTGTGTGTGTGTGTGTGTGTGTGTGTGTACGTCTCTGTGTTTGTCTTCGTCTATCTGTCCTTGTGTGTGTCTCCCTGTACGTCTGTATGTTTTGTTTTTGTTTTTAGAAGAGTATAGGTATTGGCCACTTGGTGATGCATACTTGGTTGTTGCATCACCAGTTGGTGATGTATACTTTGCTGTCCCTTTTATTGCGCTATATTTCATCAAGTTGTCTTTGTGTGTCTGTGTGTGTCTGTGTGTGTGTGTGTCTGTGTGTGTGTGTGTGTGTGTGTGTGTGTGTGTGTGTACGTCTCTGTGTTTGTCTTCGTCTATCTGTCCTTGTGTGTGTCTCCCTGTACGTCTGTATGTTTTGTTTTTGTTTTTAGAAGAGTATAGGTATTGGCCACTTGGTGATGCATACTTGGTTGTTGCATCACCAGTTGGTGATGTATACTTTGCTGTCCCTTTTATTGCGCTCCATTTCATCAAGTTGTCTTTGTGTGTCTGTGTGTGTCTGTGTGTGTGTGTGTGTGTGTGTGTGTGTGTACGTCTCTGTGTTTGTCTTCGTCTATCTGTCCTTGTGTGTGTCTCCCTGT
>JALIZH010026819.1:20000-40939 GCA_030522465.1 Rhipicephalus appendiculatus
TGTGTGTGTGTGTACGTCTCTGTGTTTGTCTTCGTCTATCTGTCCTTGTGTGTGTCTCCCTGTACGTCTGTATGTTTTGTTTTTGTTTTTAGAAGAGTATAGGTATTGGCCACTTGGTGATGCATACTTGGTTGTTGCATCACCAGTTGGTGATGTATACTTTGCTGTCCCTTTTATTGCGCTCCATTTCATCAAGTTGTCTTTGTGTGTGTGTGTGTGTGTGTGTGTGTGTGTGTGTGTGTGTGTGTGTGTGTGTGTGTGTGTGTGTGTGTGTGTGTGTGTGTGTGTGTGTGTGTGTGTGTGTGTACGTCTCTGTGTTTGTCTTTGTCTATCTGTCCTTGTGTGTGTCTCCCTGTACGTCTGTATGTTTTGTTTTTGTTTTTAGAGGAGTATAGGTATTGGCCACTTGGTGATGCATACTTGGTTGTTGCATCACCAGTTGGTGATGTATACTTTGCCGTCCCTTTTAGATGTGGAGCATCTTATGGCGAAGCTTAATCCGGTGGTGGTGGTGGTGTGCCTCGAGGCCTCACTTACTGCGCATGCGCAAACCCTTCCAAAAAAATAAAAATTAAAAAACCTCCCTCTCCCCCTCTCTCTCCTCTAGGCATCCCTCCACGTGGCAACACCCTCACTGCCTCCCCTGTACGCCTCACAACACCCTCACTGTGTCCCTGTACGCCTGTATGTTTTGTTTTTATTTTTAGAGGAGTATAGGTATTGGCCACTTGGTGATGCATACTTTGTTGTTGCATCACCAGTTGGTGATCTATACTTTGCTGTCCCTTTTATTGCGCTCCATTTCATCAAGTCGTCTTTTTCTGATTGTGTATGTACGTCTCTATGTGTCTGTCTTCGTGTGTGTGTGTGTCTGTCTATGTCTATGCGTTTGTCTTCGTCTGTCTATCTTTGTGTGCGTCCGTCTGTACGTCTCTGTGTTTGTCACACACCGAGTTTGCGAGTCTACCGAATAGGATTGTACTCGCGCCGGTGAAGCGGTACATGTTTAGCTCACACTGAGGTCATCGACGGTTTGGTAAACGGAGCAGGGGGAACTCTACGAACGGGAATCGCTGGGTGCCCGTACTATGCGCTTCCTCAGGTCTCAGGGTAGTAAATCTGCCATACGTTTTTCTTTTTCATCCCGCACGCGCTATTGCGCACCGCTTCGCTTCCTCTCTCCGCCACTTGCTGTCACGTCCTGTTTAGTCAATCCCCGCACTTGGTACCACTCGTGAAGCATCATACCGTGCCTCTCTGTCTGGAAACCAGGAGGCATCACTGGGCTACGCCTATTTCGTGTGCGCGCCGGCCTTTACCGTCGCGCCTGACGGTAGCGTTCTCGTCCGAGCAGTGCGGGAGCCTCGGCGGCTAAAAAACCGCAAGGTCGTCTGGATCGACTACAGCTCCGTGCGTAACAACTTCGGTTGTGGGGAAGACGAGTAGTCCCCTTGTCTGGGTAAGTACACGATCTTCTCGTTGGCGTGGGGCCGCGAGATTTGCCGCGTCTGTTCGGCGCTTTGCGCTGAGCGGCGGCACCCGTGTCCGCGTAGGACAGTTGTACGGATAGACTACAGCTCCGTGCGTAACGACTTCGGTTGTCAAGCAAAAGAGTAGCCCCTTGCCTGGGTAAGACAACGATCTTCTCGTTGGCGTGGGGCCGCGAGATTTGCCGCATCTGTACGGCGCTTAAATTTACGCTGAGCGGCGGCACCCGTGTCCGCGTAGGACAGTTGTACGGATAGACTACAGCTCCGTGCGTAACGACTTCGGTTGTTAAGCAAAGAGTAGTTCCCTTGTCTGGGTAAGACAACGACCTTCTCGTTGGCGTGGGGCCGCGAGATTTGCCGCATCTGTTCGGCGCTTTACGCTGAGCGGCGGCACCCGTGTCCGCGTAGGACAGTTGTACGGATAGACTACAGCTCCGTGCGTAACGACTTCGGTTGTTAAGCAAAGAGTAGTTCCCTTGTCTGGGTAAGACAACGACCTCCTCGTTGGCGTGGGGCCGCGAAGATTTGCCGCATCTGTTCGGCGCTTTACGCTGAGCGGCGGCACCCGTGTCCGCGTAGGACAGTTGTACGGATAGACTACAGCTCCGTGCGTAACGACTTCGGTTGTTAAGCAAAGAGTAGTTCCCTTGTCTGGGTAAGACAACGACCTTCTCGTTGGCGTGGGGCCGAGAAGATTTGCCGCATCTGTTCGGCGCTTTACGCTGAGCGGCGGCACCCGTGTCCGCGTAGGACAGTTGTACGGATAGACTACAGCTCCGTGCGTAACGACTTCGGTTGTTAAGCAAAGAGTAGTTCCCTTGTCTGGGTAAGACAACGACCTTCTCGTTGGCGTGGGGCCGCGAGATTTGCCGCATCTGTTCGGCGCTTTACGCTGAGCGGCGGCACCCGTGTCCCGCGTAGGACAGTTGTACGGATAGACTACAGCTCCGTGCGTAACGACTTCGGTTGTTAAGCAAAGAGTAGTTCCCTTGTCTGGGTAAGACAACGACCTTCTCGTTGGCGTGGGGCCGCGAGATTTGCCGCATCTGTTCGGCGCTTTACGCTGAGCGGCGGCACCCGTGTCCGCGTAGGACAGTTGTACGGATAGACTACAGCTCCGTGCGTAACGACTTCGGTTGTTAAGCAAAGAGTAGTTCCCTTGTCTGGGTAAGACAACGACCTTCTCGTTGGCGTGGGGCCGCGAGATTTGCCGCATCTGTTCGGCGCTTTACGCTGAGCGGCGGCACCCGTGTCCGCGTAGGACAGTTGTACGGATAGACTACAGCTCCGTGCGTAACGACTTCGGTTGTTAAGCAAAGAGTAGTTCCCTTGTCTGGGTAAGACAACGATCTTCTCGTTGGCGTGGGGCCGCGAGATTTGCCGCGTCTGTTCGGCGCTTTGCGCTGAGCGGCGGCACCCGTGTCCGGGTAGGACCGTTTGCCCAAAACAAAAACCTTCCGCCCTGTGACCCGGGTTGGGAGACCTGCTGGGGTAGACGTACTGGATGATGATGGGTCGATGAGTATGTGAGCTCTGGGGACAAGGCACCATCGGGTACCGACTCCCCTACCCATCTGACAACGGCAGGGCAATGCACAATTCAAGCAGGCGTGAAAGGACTTAGAATGAGGAAGCGCGCCACGCGAGGTATTGGATGAAAACAACGGCGAAAGAAAGTGGTCGATGTCATAGAGGAACAGCAAACGGCGATTACTTTTTAACCCCGAAACTCTTCTTGGTCGAGGCTTTCGTGTTCGGGGACAAGTCGTAGGTCGTAGTCGTATTTACCCTCATAAAGTGGGTAAATCCCACTACGGACATGTGCGACTCCCACCACTCCCGCAACTCACCACTACGCCCACTACTCACTACTACTGCTCCCGCCACTCCCACTACCACAACCAGGGTTGCCGTTAGGCAGTCTTGAACAGGAGCCAAAACTCAAGCAAAAAGAAGCCAAAGTAGCCATGCCATTTAATTTTAGCGCCAAATTTGTAGCCAAACACAAAAAAAAAAGTTATATCTCGTATAGAGTTGTTAGTAATAAATAGTAAATGATATGATTTTGAATAAGCAAGTGCGGAGTGTCACGAGGACAATATTTCTTTCTTCCTTGGTCTCCAAGGAGCAGGTAAGTTGCGCATAAATTAAATTATTATACTTTCCGTACGCCTACATACAATTCGTCTAAAGAAGATAGACTTCTTGTAAAAGTCATTTTGGGCCAACAACTAAGCAGGAATGTTAAAGGTCGATGCTGTTTTTTTCTTGAAGCCGTAAACCGAAATTGCTACAAAGTTAAAATAATACCAGTCCAGCTTCAGTAAGCAAAATTTGATCGAACATGAACAGCTCACAGTGGTGCAGCCAAGCGGGGGCGGGGGTTGGCTTGAAATTCCAGGAGGAATAAACTTTTATTTTGGCTGGGCCTAGGCCTCCCACGTGGGGACGTCGAGGTTTTGCCTCTTCGCCGCCTCGCGGGCTTGCTGGGTAGCCCATAGTTGTTCGCCGAGTTGGGAGCTGCGCAGGGCGGCGTGTCATCTCTAGGAGAGGGTCTCGGTGTCACTACGGGTATTGGTGGTTTACATTCCAACAGCATATGCGCGAGCGAGGCTACCCGGGTCTTGCAGATCTTACAAGTGTGGTTAAAATAAATGTCTGGGTATATTTTGTGGTATCGATGCAGTGACGGTGTTCGTCTGTAACAGGCGGATGGTGGTTGCCTGTGCTCTGTTTAGCTTGTGATGAGGTTTGGGGAAGGTTCTTCTTTCGAGGTAAAATGCTTTTGTGATGTTGTAGCTAGTAAGGCGATCGCGTTCCGCGGGTACACCTGCGATTGCTCCAAATTTTTTTTTAATTTGGCATGTGTATATATGCACGCACGCATACTAATGCAGGCGCGAGATTACATAAAGTATGGTTGAATACCTCCAACCTCCCGAAGAAAGTTTCCGGCTACGCCACGGACAGTCCAGCTTCATTTTGTTGCGGATATCGCTTTGATCAGTAAAATAATAAGCGCTAAAAATCCGCGAGCACACAGAAAAGAGAGCAGACACAAAGGTCCTTTGTCTGCTCTCTTTTCTGTGTGCTCGTCGATTTTTAGCGCTTATTCTTTTATTGATTATGAATAGCTAACTAGCCCAACAGTCTGTTCTGCTAAAATTGATATCTCTTTGACGCGTTGTGTTTCAGCATTAGATTCCGGCGTCATCATTAGACTACGTAGCCACGCGTTTCGTACATGCGCGCGTCCCTCTGTCTTAAAAGACGGAGGGACGAGCGCATGTAACGTTCGTTGGGTACGTCGGTGCGCATCAGCCCGCTTGCAGGGGGAAGGGCATGTGCGCGCATGGGCCGACACGACAGAAAAGTTTGCAAGCAGTGGTTATTCTTTAGACTTGCTTGCTGTTTTATCTTGAATTAATACGGAGAAATGGCAAGTAAACGCGCCAAAGTGAAAGTTCAATGTAGCCAGAAACTAGCCGTGGAGCCAACCTGAAATTTTTGTCGCCAGGCAGGGTCGGAAAGTAGCCAACTTGGCGCAAAGTAGCCGCCAACGGCAACCCTGACTACAACTCACCACTGCGCCCACTACTGCTTCCGTCACTCCTCCCGCTTCAGTCACCCATTTCATGACATGTCATTCCCACTTCATTCAACCCCGCCACCAGTTTCGCTGTTTCATTCGGTCAAGCGGAGCTGGCTGAATGTTTCATGCTTTTTAAAGAGGAATAGGTGTTATATAGGCTTGCATTCGTTAGAACGTTTCGGATGAGGCTGAACAGCAGTAGCTGACCATGTTTAAAATGTACTGCAACAAATTATATTATGCAAAAGTGCTTTTAAAACGAACTTGTTGGGATACGACCGCTTAATTGGACAAACTTGGACAAAAACGAAGGCTAACTAGCAACAAGATTGTATGGCTAGCAATGTTTTTTTTTTTTTTTTTTTTTTATAGTATAGCTCGAAAGATGGTCTCTATTTCTTGCCCTCTTGTACTGGCCCTAGTAGGGGTGAGCGAATAGCAAAATTTATAGCTAAATCGATTAGGTGTCGAATATTATTCGAATAGTACGGCAACTATTTTCTATTCAGGCCTAGAATACTACAACATTCCGCTACATTTAACGGACAAAAGATTGGTATCTTTACTATTACGTAAGCTGACGTAAACTTGGATACAGCTGCGAATACAGCTTTCGAGCTATTTTTTAACTGTAGGATAAAAACCGCAGTTGCTTCAGTATTCGAAGTGGTACTTTGTCACTAGCTTTTTAATTGCTCCAGCACCTAAAGGCAAAATTAGGTTTCATGAATGGAGATGATGATTCTCATTATAATGATAGTGGATTGAAGACGCGTTCCATCATCCAGTGATGAAAATGGTTTCCGTAGTCCCGTAAAATCTCGAACAGCATGCATATCGGCAATAGACCTTTTTCAAGCAATCCCAGAACGCCCCGCAGGCGCGCGGAGCACTATGGGAAAAGTTTGTACGCCGAGTGAGCTGGCTGTGCCGTCGCTCGCTGCTCGTTGCGCCGTGGGAGCACGAAACAAAATGAATACGTCGCCGCTTATTGACTGTTATTAAATTCTAAATACTACACATGTCCGAACGCGCCTGCATGTATTTCTACGCATGAAATGTGAAAGGAATAATTAGTCAGTCACTGTAGGTATTTTAAGAGGCATTCAGGTTATCGCGTGCCGATACATGTAGTCAAAACGCACTATAGTGAGCTATGTGAGGGGGGAACACGGATATGTATGCAGATTATTATTTGATTTAAATTGGCAAGTCACGCGCTGTGCAAAGAAGTGAACACATTCTATACGTGTTTAAGGAAGAAGGGATGGGTCTAAAATTCACTTGTCCCGTGCCTTGCTCTAATAATTGGCTGTTTCTTGGTACATGCTTTTTTAAGTTTCACCGCGAAGCATGTTTGCAGGTAGCGTTCATCGAAACCGGTGTTTCATTTCGCGTCGGCGCATTCGAATATTGTTTATCGGGGAAATTTGGTGTCATGCTTACGTGCGCGGGCTAGTCGATAAAAAAGTTGTGCACATAAGCTCAGCAGTATATTTTCCAGCTGCAAATCGATCACTTCAAGGAAGCGGTGTATCCTGCGTATCATCGCGTCGCTTTGCCTGAAGCTCATTCGCATTGCAAAGAAAGATAAACAGGAAAGTCCTCCACCCGTGAATAATGAAGAAACTAGGATTATTGCAGTTATTTCATGTATTCCTAAAAAGTCGCGCGGCCTGAAAAATGCAGGGAAGCGATATGGGGTGAGGGTTGTTTTCCGCAACAAACAAACTTAGTCGCATTTGTTCTTTAGTGCACAAAAGGTCGCAGGGGTCCGCAGTGGGCAAAGAAAAATGCGGCCAGATGCTTCCCAATTGTTTTTTTTTTCAATTGTTGTTCCTGTTTCAAGTGTTCACCTGTGCGTCGGCCAGTCGTACACGTGAACACTTGAAACACGTGTACGTGAAAATCATTGAATGGAGCCGTTTTTTTTTTTTTATCTCGCCTCGCATTGTCAGTGATGCAAATCTAATCCAGTGTTCGAAAGAACAGTAATTTTGTATCGTCATTCTAATCAGACCACGCGAGCAAACCGGGGACCTATCGCGTCATAAAGAACGCAGCACATTGTGTAAGTCAACCTTCGCTACCAGACAAGGAATTCAACTTTATTAATCGATTGTGAAAACGCTCATATGGGTTGTTTCACTTCGTTTTGTGTCTCTGTGACATGCGCGATGCACCTATATATATATATATATATATATATATATATATATATATATATATATATATATATATATATATATATATATATATATATATATATATATATATATATATATATATATATATAAACTATGTAGCAATTTATTTAGGTGCAGAAGATTGCAGCAGGTTTCTTTGTTGTATAAGCTATGTATAAACCACGTTTTCAGTTTTTCTTTTACGACATGATCTTTATGCAAAACAATGTGACAGTTTTAAAAGAAAAAAAAAGTATATGATATTGTGATGCCCTGTACGAAGTATATGATATTGTGATAATGTTGTGATGCCCTTCAGCTGCTGCCATTGTTCACAAAGGGGGGCGAAGGATCCCTCAGGCCGTCATTACGGCTTTTCCCTCCGCCTCCTGTTACACTGTACTGTGACGAATCAAATAAAGCAATCAATCAATATATATATGTATATATATAAAAGGCGACGCTTCTGATCCGCTCAGCTGATGCAACAGTGAAATAGATAAAAATCGCAGAGACGCCGTTGCAGCTAAACACAGGTTCGTGGTTGAACTATGCTGCAATAAGTTGCACCTTGCCCAATTCACTTTATCTGAGAAACGCATTTGCACGGCGCAAGCAGTAAGCTAAAGCGTGAGACCAGCGCGCTCGTCGCGGCGGCTGCTGCGGCGTACCCACTTTTCCCATGAGCGCTTGCGCGCCCGTTGGGGGGCGCTTGTGCGTTTGAAAAAGGTCTATTGAGTAACTAAAAAAAAAAAAAAAAAAAAAAAAAAAAAAAAAAAAAAAAAAAAAAAAAAGATCCTTCGCTTTTCCAACTCGTTGTTCCTTTGGGGTTTTCCCGTCGGTGCTGAATCTTCAAAATATATTAGAAAAAATTCGATATACGGGACATATGCATTATTCGATTCATGTACCGCATCGAACAGAATGCTGTTCGACTCCTAATGCCAAGTTTTTGACTATATTTGCACACGCCTAGGCCCCAGGAAAGAACAGATCTGAAAGCGCTTGAACCAAATAGAAGGTGCTACCACACGAGGCATATAAACACGCACACACAAAAATATAGTAGTGGCAAAGGAATCACGCAGACCTCGGTAGAATGAGAAATCAAAAAAAAAATAATAATAATAAAAGCGAAACAAGCTGGTTGGGTGAGACGGCTTCCTGTGTCGCTGCTTTCCTGCGAATTGCCTTCGCATTGTGGTCCCCGATCTGTCAAGTGGCTTGGAAGCCGGTGCTGCTTTGAATAAGGGCCACACTGGGAGCAACGCCTTATTGAATCAGGGATTACTTCGCATAATAAAACAATTGTAGTCCATCTTTTTCATGCCACCGATAGCGGCTCGGCATCCTCGGCCATGATGGTCGGAGCGGTAAGCATACATAACCGACCTGCGGCGCGACCACCATAGCGCGACGTTACGCTACCCGTCTCCCGTGCTGCTTATTGCACTTTTTCACCGGAGAGAAAAAAAAAAAAAAAAAACGCCGCCGTGCTGGGCTGTGCGCGAGAGTACAAAGGTTGACGTCACAGCGTCGGCAGTGCATTTTTGGAGGGTCACGCCTTTTTAGCGCAGCCCCGAGAGGACAGGCGGAGCCGTCCGTGAAAAGGTCTCTACCTTTTCACGGACGGCTCCCTCGGTGCTAAATAGACGTGGCCCCCTCGAAGAACGCACTGCCATGGCTGTGACCATAGGCGTGCGCACGCGGGCTGGGAACAGGGGGGTGGCCGCTTCCGTAGTCACCTAAGTGGGGTGGGGGGCGCGTAGTCAGCCTTTTACATTAATAATACCGAAGGGGGGGGGGCACTGTGACGAATCCCCCCCCCCCTGAAGGGGAGCTCTGCGCACGCCTGCAGTGGCTGTGACGGCAATCTCGCGCGGTCACGACCGCCATAACATCGCCCAATGTTAATGGTGTAAGCACGTTTCATGGCGGCTGCCCTGCGGCACCGAGCAAAACTATAGCGCCCTCGTGTTCCTGGGGGAAGGCGCCAAGTGAAACAGGTGAAAGTTTAGGCACTCGAGAGCATGCGTTGCGGTAAAGTGCCTGTGTCCTGCTTTGTTATGTTACCTCACGAGTGTTCGTTTGAATTGTTTCAAATTGGTAAGACTACCAGCAGCGCCAAGAAATCCATCATTTGCACATTTATTGTTTGTCCTGAGATGTCGCTGCTGTCGTTTGAAGTAGACAACCGTAGTGGCTCGTCGCAATCGTGCAGCAAGTAGTTCACCCTGCGATCATGCTTCAGGCCACCCGATTCACTGGTGTCTTAATCTCCGTTGGCATAATTTAGTTTCTGCATGAGAAGTGACGTAAAAAACATGGATTTCCTAGTCTGTTCTCTAATCTAATGGGTTACTGTTTAGGTTAGTGTGGTAGGTTTGCTATGCACTTGTGCATTTATTAGACGTTTCGGTGCTCTTACCATGACTGGAGAATACGTGAAAGTTTATTTTGTAATTAAAATACATAACGTACTACCTATCAGGCAACTTGCGTGGCATTTACGATTTACCCTGCTGGTAGGCTTCACTGGACAAGGAACCGTCAATACAGTAATGCACAATATATACTTGTCGGCCTAACACAGTTGCGCTGCCGTAGAGCTGACTAGCGAATCTGTCATCTTGCAGCACTCGTAAATAATGTAAATCGATGATCCATTGAATCCAAGGGGCAATGCAAGCATGACGGTGAACAAGCAAGGTGCTAGTCAAAATACGGATGGCGTGCGCAGCTCAGTTCTTTGTGCTCCACAGCGTTGGAATTGTTTTGGTAAGTTTTGCCGCTACACGGGGGGTTTAATTCGCGTAAACTAAAATGCGTGCCACGTCTCGCCGGTAGTGTGTGCAAAGTCAGCCCCATACATTGACATAATAGGGAGGTGGGTGCTGCGACGAAGCTTCGACCCCCCCCCCCCCCCCCCCCGTGAAGGGGAACCCTGCGCACGCCTATACGTTTCACCAACGTTACGCCTGAATAGGGTCTTTTTCCAAAGGAGCTCCGAGACCTGGCGTGGCTCTGTGTTAGAATACTTGATTGCCACGCAGAATGCTTGTGTTCGATTCCTGCTCGAACCATAACATATATATTCTTTGCATTCGTCGGGTCAACGCTGCCGATGTTACTTTTAAATGCGAAGCATTTCTTAGCGAACTTCGGCTACTTCGAGCGTATCTATCTGCAGTGAAACCTCGGTGATACGAATTTCACGGGACCACCAAAAATATTCCTATCATCCGATATTCGTATCAACTGAAAGCATGAGCGACAAAAGAAAGCTGGCGTACATTCTCATTTCCTGTTTTTCAGGACCGCAGCAAAGTCATGAAGAACTCTGAATGATTGTCAGTTAAGTTTTTAGATGTCGCCAATCATACCAGCACTCGTAAATATACGGCCCGTACGCGCGTGTTTAATTAATGAACCAGGCGCGTTACCCGCGATAGCAGTAGCCCCTTCCAAATTTCCGTATGCTTTTTCGCATGATACCAGAGTACTGAGGCGAAAGTAACGGAAGAAGTGCTTTGACGCGGTAGATCAAGTCCACAAAATTTCAGAACCACGGTCAGTGGCGTACCAACGCTTTCGCGAGTGGGGGGGCAAACCTATATATATATATATATATATATATATATATATATATATATATATATATATATATATATATATATATATATATATATAGAGAGAGAGAGAGAGAGAGAGAGAGAGAGAAGATCATCGACACTCACACTTTGATGTAATTTTTCATACACAGAGCATTCGTTAAATGGTGTTTAATAATATCAAAAAAGACAATCAGTTTTAGGCAGCATGCACTGGGACAACACATATATGCGTGTTATGCATGTAATAGTATTACACGTGACGCTTTTTATGCATGACCTCACAACTTAGCGCATGAATACAATTATGTCGATGGCGGCCTCCCCAGTAGTATATTTTCGTATCATTCAATGAAATTTTGTTAATGACTAAAAGCAGCTCTCTAAGAATTGACTTTTTAAATGCCAAGCAATCCTTAGGGAATCAAAGGTACTTTGAGCGTTTCTATCTACTTATCTACCTATCTGGCCCCTTACGTCTGGATGCTCTCGTAGTTGCCTCATTACCTTGGTATACCTTGGTTTCATGTCGTGTTTGTCATGAAACTCTTTCCTTCAGTCACGTGTGTCACATACCTGTATACCACGGGCTGCGGTATGCGGGTTAAAGTTTGTATGTGCCCAGGAACGGCGACAACAGACATCGGTAATTTAAACGCGAGAGCCTTACAAATATCCGGCATCGGCAGCGTTGATCCGACGAGTGCAAATAATAAAAATCAGGATCTCAGCAGGAATCGAACCCAAGCATTTCGTGTGGTAGTCATGCATTCTACCACAGAACTACGCAAGGTCTTCAATCTGCTTTTGAAAAGGTACTATGCAGACATAAAGTCGGTGTAACGTCCACTGTGGTTATCGTGCTAGCTATCTAAATTGATAACAGGGTGATAAACATTGCATATGAACTCCTATTATACAGGCGCCATGTCGGGTTAACATCAGTTGTGGCTTCAGTGTCGGCTCCGCTTTTATAACAGTCTCGTAAACATTAGCCTATATATGCAGTTATGTTATTCAGCAAGCTATAATGAAGCGTTGTTCGGCAACGGAGGAATACGCTAACGAATGATATTCACATCATCGCACCGTAGCGTGCACTTCGTTTCCTTAAAATTTACGTCCGTGTCCTAACGTGAGTGCTGACGTTGCGTCAGGTCATACATTTCCCTTTAAGCGCCTGTGTAGTCGACGTGCCTAGTGAGCGCACGATTTGCACACTGCTACTCCATTTACAAAAACACGTCGATGTACCCCGTAACGCCAGTCTGATAGAAAATAAGAAATGGGGCATAGACAGGTACTCGCTGACTGCTTCGCATGAAACCGATTCCCACAGTTCATGGGATCTGCCGAATTCTAACACAAAATTGCTGCATACCATATTGTTGTAGACTTCAGTGACGTATTTCCGTCACGGAAATGGCGTCAAAAATGTACGCGATCTCATGTCAAAGAAAAAAGTTGAAATCAAGAGTTCGACTAAACCTCCTCTGGTTGGGAACAATCATGGTCAAAAGGTAAAAGGAAGACGCCGACCAAAAACACTTTAAAAAATAACACAGACGTTTCGGCTTCCGTACGGGGGGTTTTGTTCACAAATGAAGGCTTCATTTGTGAATTTCATTTGTGAACAAGGCCCCCGTACGGAAGCCGAAACGTCTGTGTTATTTTTTAAAGTGTTTTTGGTCGGCATCTTCCTTTTACCTTTTGACCTAATAAAAAGTGCCGTCAACGGGCATCGAACCGATGACCTCTCGGCCCGCCGCCATAAGTGCCGAGCACGCTATCCACTGCGCCACATGCAGACACCGATGGCGTTAAAACTCGCCCTTTATATCTCACACATTCCTCTCGCAGTGCTTTCGATCAGCGGCGTGGTGTGGCCATCTTGTAGCCGTAAAATAAAATAATTCATCATTAATGTGGTCTCCGCGTTTGGCACCTGCAACGCGTGTTGCTACGCGCCCGTCCCATTCGGCACGTTTTTAACAGAAGTGCAATTTTGTCAACGCCGTAACACACCGCGAGGTGTCGACCTTAGCCTAAGCGTCGCCCTCGCTCATAGCATCCATCCAACAGCTCTGCGATGCGCGCCTGCCTCACCTGGCTGTAATACCGCGTTCCTCGATTACACTCACCCCGAAAAAAATGACAACCGGGCTACAGGGGCGACACGGCGAGCTTAGCGTATCCCTCTAGTCCGACCGTGGTGTTCAATCACACTTTAACAGGCCGCGGGATGGCGACATTAGCCCGATTTCTGCGTCCAATATGCGGCGCTCATTTGGCTATCACGCCTCTTTCTCTGATTATGTTATGGCCATTAACATCTACAGATACCGCAATCGTTTGTTTCATAAAATGATCATGGACGTTAGTCGTCGGGATGGAGATGTACCACCAAGCGTCAACGAGGGTGCATCCACGTTGAACGGTGCTATAGCTGCCAAACACCAAAACATACATTGTGCAAACCCTCCTATATGATTGTACAGTAAACATTCAATTACCTCTTCAAGGGCGCGTTTTACTTTCGTGCTATACCGGTTCCTATGACGGAGGGATCAACCATGTTTTTTTTTTTCATGAATCATTGGCTGTTATACTTTTTCATAATAAGTACTACACTTTCTTTCAAATATTCGGGCTTGTGTGTACTATAATATGCCTTGTTTGGAAATAGTCCAAACAGTGTTTCTGGCGGGTGCTTATTAACGTTATTACTATTATTATATTACTTTTATTATCAACTTGTCAACCCTTTTCTTTAAAAAAAATGTATAATTTGTGGTGTTAGGGGCGTAGTACACTGTTTACACTCATCGTATTTGTATTTACAACATTTCTTAAAGGGCACTCCGGCACCCCCCATAAATACGCCAATACAAACGGCGTAACCAAAATTTTTCTTTGAAATAGAAAAAGTTGGGCGATTATAACGTTAAACTATCCCTCGTTGCTTCGTTCCGAAATGGTCATTAGCTGCATATGATTGGTCGAAACATTCTGGGTCATGCACACAGCACCAGCTCGTTACGCGAGGTAACAATTGACGCAAAAATGATCCATCGCGCAATGACCACTAATGCACGACCACGTAAAAAATAACAGAATGAACTATTTTCAATGCGGCATATTGTTGGCCATTGGTTCTTCGGTATTTAAAATTTCCTGTGTGCCATAAAATCACCTGCTTGTTACATGACGTCACGAATCTGTGAAATGTCGTGGTGTTTATTATTATGTATGCACATTAAACAGCGCATTCATGTGTTGAACAATACCTAAAACCCTAGAGTTTCCTATAAATACACTAGAGGGAACTCTGGCGCTAGTGTCTGCGGGGGGCTGCAACGCAAGGCGCTTCAGCCAGCATGGTAATCATAGGTAGTACACAAATTTGCCTAGTCTTGCCTAGTCTTCGTTCTTTTGGCTGCGTGTGGCCCGAATTCGCTTTGCCGCAATACAAAGTTCAACAAAGGTTTAGCAGTTACGCTTCACCACCTTCACCTTTTTAGGTTCACGAATCCAAATACGCTCACGAAGTTTAGAACGGTCGATTCTTTTTTCCGAAAAAGAACGAAAGCGCAACAATAAACAAAGCCACAAGTGCGTTCGAAGCCCGCAAGCACGAAGACTAGGCAAATCCGTGTACTACCCATCATTCCCATGGTGACTGAACGATCGCAGCGCCAGAGGCCCCTCTAGTTAATTTTAGGAAACTCTATGCCTAAAACATTTTGGAATAGCCGGAGAGCGTCTCCTTCTAAACGTATACTTCAAGCAGGCTGGCCGCCGATCACACTAGCATCGGCTACTTATAGCAGCTGGCGAGATGGATTCATATGAGCATAATGAATATTTTCACTTGCAGCATAACGACGTTTAGCAGTTTGTGCGCGTTTACATCTCTAGCCCATCCTTGCTGAGAGAGAGAGAGGGGGGGAGAGAGAGAAATAAGCAACGCTGCGCGTGTGTGCTTCTTTGGCGTCCGAGTTGTATTTTGAGCTGTAAAATTCAAGTTGAATGAAAACCGAGTAGCCCGACTCTTAATTAAGCCTTAAAACCACAGACCCTCACCATCTCCTTGGTCCGGTGGATCAAGTTGCGAGGCAAGCTTAAAAGCCGAGTTTCCCACTGTGCTCGAGTCCACTGCTTTATTCGTCGCCACTTTGCAAGCTGCCGCCATCGCTCCAAGCTACCATAAGCAAGGCTGATCAGGTTGATCAGAGACTAAAGCGGAAACCTTCTTTGGCGCTTCGAGTACGGCAAAACTAAAACATTAAAAACACATTAAAACACGTCACACTCATCGGCTCACAGCAGCTTCGACAGAGTAGTGGTGATGCTATTCCTTTTCGATGAAAGAAAATTATTTTCCTGAAGCAGAAAGTGCTTTGATCGGTCCATAAAAAGTTTTCTCGCTCCCATCCGTAATTGCATCGTCAGTGATTTAAATTTCAGGCCAGGCACAGCAGAATAAAAGCATTAACGAGTGATCTAATGTTATAGGGCCCCTTCTCAGCGCTAGCCTGCTCTGCAATCCTACAGCACAAGGCGCGAAAGCGTAGCATAGGCGGCCCGCACGGCAAAGAGCCTACTTGGAAAATCGTCACAGCAGAACTGTAGGAATAATTTCATTATATTGTAACATTCTCTCGTAACATTCCCATTCCCTCGTAACAATATAATTGAGTGATTATTGTGGTGAAGGAAAACTTCGGCTTAGTTGTTCGTTTACCAGCGTGCAGCCAACAGTGACCACTATCGAAAGTGGGGGGGCTCAGCCCCCCTAACTTTTCTCAGTGGGGGGGCTCGAGCTCCCCTTGCCCCCCCCCGGCTGATACGCCTATGACCACGGTCCTATGTAATGATTTTGTTATCGCAGAGGTGTTGGGAATGATTTTTGGGAGATTTACAGCCGTGCCCGCACAAGTGCGACCTCAACAATCACGCATGTTGACACCGCGATTCTAACCATTTGGCGGTGCGGCGCGCATGCCCGCGCTTACGTACCCGTGCTCGCATGTGCTTGGCCCGTCTTCCGCGACAGCGCGGACAGGACCTCATTATACTTGGGGCGGTAGCGTACGTTCGTACCAAACGTCGCGGGGTGAAAATCGGTTCGCAGCAACCGTACTCCATCGCACTGCAGGCCAATGGGCTTTGGCCGGGACCAAAGAAAAATTCGTATGAGCTGGGATAGTATCACCGAGGTTTCACTGTAACTAGCTATCTATATAGCCGCCTACGACTTCGTGCTCTCCTTGCCGTATCGTTAATGGGACTTATACCAAATTTGGTATGACATAACATGACTGTGTGACGAACATAAATGGCTGGTCATATCATGAAAATCGTAACACGTCGTGAAAAGTATGATTTACGTGCCACGCTCATCGTGCGCTCGCGGCCGTTTCGTTAGCTTGATATACACCAAATTTGGGATTGAGTGACGTGACTGTGTGACGAACATAGGTGGTAACATGAAAATCTTGGCATGCATGTCATCTACAACGCCATTTACATGCCACGCTCATGGTGCGCTTGCGTCCAGTTCGCTAGCTTGATATACACCATAATTGGTATTGCGCGACGTGACTGTATGACGAACATAAATGACAGGTCCTAACATGTTAAACATGAGATGCAAATTATGTAAAGCATGATTTGCTCCTTCCTGGCTGCTTCGCATTACATCGATTCCCACAGTGCATGGGATCTGCCGGCTTTTTTTTTTTTTCATTTTTTAACGCTCTCGCATTTACATTATCAATATTTATTCTCGCCGTTTCTCGGTGGAAGTAAACTGTACACCACCTTTGGCGCATACCGCGGCCCGTGGTGGCTATGTGCCACACGTGTCTGGTGGAAAGGGTTTGACGTCGTACGCGACGGGGTTTTCACATTATTCATGTCATGACCAGACAGTCATAATCGTCAAACCCTCTAACCCTCCCATGCTAATTTTGGTCTACCCCAGGTTAAAGGAGCACTGACATCAAATTTACGCATGTGGATGTTTTTGCATCCGCGAGTAGCTATCGACCCCCCAAGTAACCATTCTCGACTCAAAATGCAGCGGAGGGACGAGTAAGTATCAGTAATGTTGATTAATATATCCGGTATCGAACGCGATTCAAAACGGGAGGAAAACCCGCCAAATTGTGATGCTGGTAGCGCTACCTCGCGGCCACGTTGGGGCCGCTCCCCAGCTGATCCCGCTGCCACAAAAAAAGGTGACGTCACGTCCAGCTGACATCGCTGACATTTCGTCTGCTAGGAGCACACGTGCAGCCATGTCTTTTTCGTCAACATCGTCGTCCTCGCCGTCGTCGCGGTCAACATCGACAAGCAACCCACTGGCTGCGTTTAGGTTCGAGGTTTGGAAATGCATGAAAGGACACGCACTTTCCGCTTTTTCCGAGCCTCGACGGGCAGGTTCGCACTACACAGCGGCTCCCCGACATCCTGGCACGTACTGTGTCGCTCCGAATGATCGCACTCGCGCTCGCACACGACAAATCAGTCGATGCGACACGATGTACCACACGCACAGATCAACACAGCAAGGAGAGCCACTACTGAGACCATCGCCGGGCGTCGGCGCCACAATAAACACACTCAGACCGTCGAAGTCATTGTTACTTGCGTATCACTAGCGTACGTCACAAGTGTGATTCTATCACACCTCACACGGAGCACTAGTGTCGATGTCGCAGGGCATTCAGTTTTCCGTTGAGCGTCCATACGCTGTTTGCCCTCGAAATAAAATAACTTCCACGCAACGGACGGCATTCAAATTTGGCCAAGAAGACCTATGCATACCGAGCAATCGAATGAAGGACACATCTCGACTTTGAAATTTAATGTCAGTGCTCCTTTAAGGAGGTGATCACGATAGCACCCAGGCGTAGGGGGGTTAGATAGATTTATTTATATATTTATTCATGTACCCTGAAGGCACGAGGGCATTACATAGGGGGTAGTAGCATACATACACAAAACCAACACTATCAATAAAGTAATAAAAGGTTCGCAAAAGTAAATAACATCATATCAATAATAGAAATCGCAGAAAAGTAATTATAAGGACAAAACTACACTTAAAAGGAAAGCGGAACACACGAACAAACGATAATATCTGGGGTTTAACGTCCCAAAACCACGATCTGATTACGAGAGACGCCGTAGTGGAGGGCTCCGGAAATTTAGACCACCTGGGGTTCTTTAACGTGCACCTAAATATAAGTACACGGGCCTGAACCATTTTCGCCTCCATCGAAAATGCAGCCGCCGCGGCCGGGATTCGATCCCGCGACCTTCGGGTCAGCAGCAGTGATGTTCCGTACTACGCCTAAGAATTCCCGTTACGAGACATGAAAATTCCCTATTTCGGGCATTTTTCCCTGCATACGTTGACAAAATTCCCAGTATATTTCCCTGCACTATGGACGTTTTCACGAAAGGCTCCCTGGGCGCCGCCATAGTCCTTTTTGGGCTGCGCAAATTGGCGTGACCCCCCCAAAAATGCACTGCCGAGGCTGTGACGTCAACCTTTGTACTCCTTCGCGCAGCCCAGCATGGCGACGTTTTTTCTCTCCTGTGAAAAGGTCTATAGTAGTAATATGTGCGTGTCACACACATGCATTTATAGTATGTGTGACACGCACATATAGTATGTGTGTGGCCCCCCACACACACATACTATAAATGCATGTGTGTGACGTGTTTGCGACTACTGAAATCATGGCTAGCGCCCGTGCTTCTGCGCAAGAAAAGCGTGACTTTCTTAATTCATGCGCTGTAAATACATTGCACATAGTGGGCTTCGATTCTAACACCAGGAGTGAACTATAAATAATAATAATTGCCATGATATTATTATAAAGGACTTCGTAGTGGAGGGCGCCGGAAATTTCGACCACCTCTTTCACGTGCGCACCTAAGTCAAAGTACACGGTCGTCAAGCATTTTCGCCTCCATGGGAAATGCGGCCGGTATTCGAACCCGTGACCTTCGGGTCAGCAGTCGAGCACCATAACGACTATGCCACCATGGCGGGTGTGCACTACAAATCGTTCCACATAATCAGAAACGAATCTCAAGGGTTATGCTTGCGTCCTGCATGCGCCAGAACTGATTGCAGAAGCCGAAGGCACACTGTGACCGCTATGTATGGGTCCTCATAGGTGAATTTAACCAATCCTGAAATTCCCTGCAATATCTCAAAGATTCCCTTTTTCCCTTTCGTCCGGAATGATGGCTAAAAATTCCCCGAAAAGGGAAAAATTCCCTGCACGGAACATCACTGGTCAGCAGTCGAGCGCCATAACCACTAGACCACCGTGGCGGGGATTAACGAGACTGAACATTTCTCTCCTAAACAGTAGTCAAGTGACCGAATGATACAGCGAGCTAGATGAATGACTATGTAAGCACATGTACATCTGAGGCAGTTATACGAGGTCATTCAACACCAAGATGAGGCTTTAATTTGTGAGTGAATTCGTCGTGGTTTTTTATACAGACAATATCGTTACGCAGTTGATTCCAATGATTAACAGCAAGAAGTAATGGCGAGTATAAAAACAGGTTTGTTCGTGCAAATAAAGGTTCTAATTTGAATTCGTGGTACAGACGAGCGAATATTCGGTGGGCAGGTTTAATAAGTGCGGACAGTTGCGAATCGTTATGGTAGAGATTGTTATGAAACGGGCACTTTTGTTTTGAAGAGACTCCATTTTATTTATGAGGTAAGTCTAATGAGGGCTCCATATTTGGGAAGCATATAGTCAAATTTAGAGCGGACCAGTGTATCACTAGTGTACTGATGGGCGACTTTAATGCAAAAGTAGGCAAGAAGCAGGCTGGAGATCATGCAGTTGGGGAATATGGCATCGGCTCTAGAAACGCGAGAGGGGAGTTACTAGTAGAATTCGCAGAACGCAACAATTTACGGATCTTGAATACCTTCTACAGAAAACGGGCTACTCGTAAATGGACGTGGAGGAGTACTAATGGCGAAACTAAAAATGAAATAGACTTCATAATGTGTGCCCACCCGGGCATTGTACAGGATGTGGAAGTAGTTAACAAGATCCGATGCAGTGACCACAGAATGGTAAGATCTAGAATTCACCTAGACTTGAGGAAGGAACGGCAGAAACTGATACGCAAGAAGCCGATTAATGAACTAGCTCTGAGAGGGAAAGTACAGGAATTCAGAGTTTCACTTCAGAATAGGTACGCGGCTTTAACCGAGGAAACCGACCTTAGCGTTGACGCAGTGAATGATAATCTGACTGGTATCATTAAGGAGTGTGCAGTGGAAGTTGGGGGTACAGTCGTTAGACAGGACACTGGTAAGCTATCCCAAGAGACGAAAAGCCTCATTAAGAAACGTCAAACCATGAAAGCCTCAAATGCAACAGACAAAATAGAGCTGGCGGAGCTTTCCAAGTTAATCAATAGACATAAAGTAGCCGACATAAGAAAGTATAATATGGAGAGAATTGAGCATGCTATAAAGAACGGAAGAAGCCTCAAAGCTATGAAGACAAAACTGTGCATAGGCAAAAATCAGATGTATGCATTAAGGGACAAGGAAGGCAAAGTCACAACCAATATGGATAGAATAGTTGAGGTAGCGGAAGACTTCTACAGAGATCTGTACAGCAGCCGAGACAGTCAGGATGATAATGTAAGAAGCAATAATAGCCCGGAGGAATCTGACAGGAGAAGTAAAGAAAGCCCTAAAGGGAATGCAAAGAGGCAAAGCCGCTGGTCAGGATCAGGTAACATCAGACCTGTTGAAAGACGGTGGAGAGATTGTGTTAGAAAAACTGGCCACCCTGTATACGAAGTGTCTCTCGACGGGGACGATACCAGATTCTTGGAAGAATGCCAACATCATCTTGATCCATAAGAAAGGGGACGTCAAGGACCCTGAAAAATTACAGGCCCATCAGCTTACTGTCCGTTGTCTACAAGCTATTTACAAAAGTAATTGCTAACAGAATTAATACGACATTAGAGTTCAATCAACCAAAGGACC